>NAVB01003263.1:0-13470 GCA_002179805.1 Acanthamoeba lenticulata | reverse complement strand
CGGTGACGTACAACGGTGAGTTCGTTTTGTAGTTGTTAATTTTTTTTCTAATTTTCAATTTATTTGTTTGTTTTTTTAAAAAATAATATGTATAAATGCATGATTAGAAAATTATCTTTAGAATGTCTTTGTGGTGGTGTACCTGTGCGAGGATGCCAGAGGCGTCGCTCCAGGACATTTCGACGATCTCGTTATCGAGCAGGCCCTTGTAGCCCTCGCAGATGGCGAAGACCTTGGCGCCCCTCTGTAGCGATGCCCAAAGTGTGATGAGAATAGGCAGAGGAGGAGGCATCGATGTCGAGCACATGCTTGAGTGAGGAATAGCCATTCCCACGCACCTGAAGAGCCACACGCACGACGGCGCGGACGGCAGCGTTCATGCCCTGGGCGTCGCCACCGCTGGTGATGACGCCGATGGCCTGGCCCAGGCCGGGCAGGCGCTTGCGCCGAGCCTCGTCGTCCTCGGCGGCCGTGCCGCTGTCCGCTCCACTGTCGCCCTTGGCCAGGGCTTTAAGCTGCATCTTCTCGCGCTGCTTGAGCAAAGTGAAGAACTGCTGCATCTGCATCTGCTCGGGCAGCGGCGAGCTCGCCAGCAGCGAAGAGGGCGAGGCGGGGGGTGGATCTAAGTTGAACATCAACTCCTCCTCGTCCTCGATTGTGGTGTCTAATCCACCGCCTCCGCTGCTTCCGCGGAGTCCATGCTCAGATGCAAAGCGCGCTTGTTGCACTTGAGCGGCGATCTGCTCGGACGAGGACAAGCGGAGGGGCGAGCCGACTGGGAGCGCCGTATTTGAGATCCATCGATTGCGCAACTCGAGGAAGCGAAGAAATGACATGATCTAAGTGCGTTTGTAAGTTGGATCACTCACAAATCTCAGAAATGTTGAGGTGGCACGGCGAGTGCACTACTGGCCGGAGTGGGAAAGAACGTTGGCTAACAAGGTAGGGGCAAAGTGAGGCCAAGGTTTATTGTGGGGTTCGAGCTCATGTGTGACAAAGAGTGACAACAACGCGTTCAGAAAATGAACATTTTCCCTTTGACTTTTCTATGTCCTGTTGGCCAACAGAACAACAAAAACCTTTTCGGTGACCGAAGCAAGCTGTGCGGTGACCCTTTGTAAAAATGAAGCGTGGAGCATCCACTTTGTCTTCTTCTTGTTGGCGCAGCGGCCTGGGTTCGGTTCGTTGTCCTTCCCACTGTTCACACCTCACGACGAGCTCAACTCAAGCGAGTTTTTGCTCTTGGTCAACAGCTGCAGCTGCGCGCAGTCACGCCTCAACAATTGCGCTCCTTCTCTTCCTCCACTCCAGTTCTGCGTGGTATCTTCGCCTCTCCCACCACACGCCTTTGGGTGGTTTTTGTTGAGCCGTCCCTGCGCGCCTTTGACCAGCAGAGAAGCCACGCGTGAAGGAGCTGCGAGCCTATGTGGTCCAAAAGGACGAAGCTGGCGCCGACTACCATCGCCAGCAGTCGGGCCACTGGATCATCGACACGCCCATCTCCAACCCTATGTCGGTCTACCCGCCCTACCGCAAGTCGCGCGTCAGCTGGGGCATCGACGTGCTGGGCTCGGTCATCGTCGAGGCCGAGCTCGAAGACGGCACTGTGGGCATTGGCACGAGCATCGGCGGCGAGCCGGCCTGCTACCTCATCGAGAACCACTTCTCGCGGTTCGTCGAGGGCCAGGACGTGCGCAACGTGGAGCTCATGTGGGACCAGATGTGGCGCGCGTCGATGCCCTATGGCCGCAAGGGCCTCCCCATCCAGGCCATCTCTGCGGTCGACCTCGCTCTGTGGGACTGCCTCGGCAAGCTCTGGAAGGAGGTGCGTGCGATCCCAAGCTGCGCAGCTGTCCGAGTGGCGTCTTCATGTGCGGGATGATGAGTGCTCACCGTAGCCGCGCTGGCCAGCCCATCTACAACCTGCTGGGAGGCAAGACCAAGGAGAAGCTGCCCGTCTATGCCACCACGAGCCGGCCCGATCTGGCGAAGAAGGTGCGAGAGCAGCAACAATAGTCCCAGCATGTCGAAATTCGACTCACCTGCCGCATCGTAAACGTTGTGGCGCCAGATGGGCTTCCACGCGGCCAAGGTGCCGCTGCCTTACTCTCATGCTGAGGGCGAGGAGGGCTTCAGGAAGAACCTCGAAGTGCGCGCTTTCTTGTAGGCTTGCTTCATCGCCCTGTCCCCCTTTGACCTGTCGTGGTTCGCAGGTCATCAGAAAGCACCGCGAGAGCGTCGGACCTGACTTCCCGCTCATGATCGACTGCTACATGAGCCTCACGGTTTGCTTTCCTTCTTTTCTCTTTTCTCTTCTTTTCTCTCTATTTTTCTGATCTCGGCCGGTTTGCAGGTGCCATACTCCATCGCCCTGGCCAAAGCCGTGGAGCCCTACAAGATCAAGTGGATCGAGGAGTTCCTGCCTCCTGATGACTACGACGGCTACGAACAAGTCAAGAAGGGCAAAGGTGCTGTGGTGGTCCTCGTCGTCCTCGAGGTCGATCACTTTGGAAATTGAAATGACTTGGCATGCAGGCGAGGCGTCGTGTCTACTCACGACGGGTGAGCACGAGTACACGCGCTATGGCTTCCGTGAGCTCATCGAGAGGCGCTGCGTGGACGTATTGCAGCCGGACATCACCTGGGTGGGCGGCCTGACCGAGGCCAAGAAGATCTACTCGATGGCCGCCGCTTACGACATTCCTGGTACTGCACCCGGCAACTCAAGCCTTTGCGTCTGTAATCGCCGCCTCACTCGGGATGCACTATGGCGTGCAGTGATCCCGCATGGCTCGTCAGTGTTCTCGTATCATCTGCAGTTCGCCTACGCAAACTCTCCGATGGCGGAGATCCTCATCATGAGCCCCAAGGCCGACAAGGTTCGACCTTCTTCTTCTTCTTGAGGTTGTTGAAACTTCGTTGTTGGCTGGCTTCTCCTGACTTCTACTTTGCACTTGGCAGGTGGTGCCGGTGTTCGCGAATCTGTTCACCAACGAGCCGCTGCCGGACGAACAGGGCTACCTCCACCTGGACGAAAGCAGGCATGGGTGGGGCGTGGACCTCAACAAAGAGGGTCTCAAGTTGCAGAGGCCTTACGCCCGTCCCCTTCATTGAGGCTCGTAAAAGAAAGTCCCTTTTTGAATAAGACTTTTATTTTGTTTATTTGCTACAATTTTCTTCATAACTTTGAGTTTCTTGCGAGTGCCGTGGCCGCCGTTGCCGCTACCACCAGCATGATCATGATTCATTCGCATGACGATGGCCAGGCTGCGCAAGTTGTCACGCGGAGAAGACGCCCGGGGCCATGTACATGGTGATACTGCGCTGGCCGTGGTCGTGGTCAGCCGGCAACAATGGGCTGTCGTCGTTGTCCTTCGCTGTTCCTATCTTCGGGAACAACGAACCGTCAAAGCCTTCATCTTCTCATCCTCCATTGGATCGGCCTCGGCTCCGCTGTGACTCCGGCTTAATTTCCGGTCGATCGCCGCCGCAAGAACAGCCGCTTTGATGGCAGTCGGCGCTTGGCCTAGGCAATGGCATAGCGCGAACATCCCGTCCCCGAACAGGTCATCCGTCGGCTTCTCGATCGCACCCCAGTCCAGACTCTCCTTGCGCGTGCGCTGGCCGCCATCGTTGTCGTCGTCATCATTCTCGTCCGCGACATCAACGGCGACGACGACGAGGGAAGTGGCGTCGTCCACTATTTACGGTGCCTCTCTTTGCTTGGACGCTGGTCTCAACTTGAACCTCTCAAGGCGGCCGACCAAGACACGTCACAAAAGCCGATGCATGTTGGGATCCCGGACTTTGATCAAAGCCGATGGGTTGAGATATATCCGATTCTCCAACTGGCCATTTTTAGTTAAAGTGCAATTTGACGTACAATTGTGGACGTTCACTGGTTCGATCCTCCTCCCCCCCCCCCTTCTTGCCTTGCTCAAATACTAAAACTCACATTTATGCTCACGCTTTGTTTTTGATGCTGAGCAGTGCTCCGTATGCAAAGACTCCAGTCATGAAGTTCATCTCGCACGGCGCCTCTGGCATCGACTACGTACTGCAGGTCAAGTCCCAATATGCTTGCTCAGTTCTGCCAAGCCCGACCCCGAAGTCACTAGCAGCACAATAAACCTCAGCTTGTAGTCGGAGTACTGGCTGTGTCGCAGGGCAGGGAGCGCAGGAGTGCGCCAGTCACAGGGCAGTGATCTGCAGAAGAAAAATAAGCTGTAGTTTTCTGGTGGTTGTCTTCGCCTGACAAGATGCACAACAACTCAACCCCACGAGTGTTCGTTCATTCACTCCTCGCGACCGACAGCAGACGTCATGGAAAGGTTCAGTGCCAACAACGACACTGTGATGCGTAAAGAAATGGATGCGTTATTGGGCAAAGTCAGTGCCCTGGAGGCAGAGCTGAAGGAGATGAAAGGCATGCTGGCCCAAGTGTTGGGCTTAGTGAGCGCCATGGCCGCGGGAGGTAAATCTTTCGCTCTTGTCTCCAACGCACCCGTCGGCCCCTCGCCCCTCCTGGAGCTGCCGGTCGAGGTACCCACGCATCCGCTGCTTCCCCCCCCCCCTCTCTCTTCTCTCTCTCTCTCTCTGCACACTCAGCCCCATGCCCCTGCAGATTCTACAGCGCATCTTGTATTACGTGGGCGACCGTGCGCTGTACTACGCATCCAAGACGTGCACAGCCATGTACAATGTCTCAGGTGCGTTTGCAAAAGGTTCTACAGCGCCTCTTGTAAGCGGGCATGCTCGGGCCTCCACATGCCAACTCGTGGCGTACGTGGGCAGGAAGCAACATTATTTGGAAAGACCGGTTCGCGAGCAAGTGGCCAGTCTTCTTCGAAACCTTCCTCCTCGAGCACAAGGCGCGAGAACAAAAGGATGGCCACAAGATCCCGCTGGAGGAGGGCACCTACAAGCGGCTCTTCAAGGACACCAGCTTGGGTCGTCGCTCGTGGCGTGTGCAGGTCTACAAGCGCGACCTAAACGAGGGATTCCGGGCCTCGTTCACGGATGCCATGGTCTCGCTAGATCCCTTCACATTGACTTACACCGCCACCTACTCGCCCAATCTGGTCCAGGGCGCCTCCGTCGGTACTGAACCCCTCATGAGCTCATTCAACCTCGATGGGCGATGGTCTCACCCTGGCGGCGGCAGAACGAGGTATCGAAGGTTCACGCATCCGGTCTGTGCCACCCGAGCTGTGGGGTTTTGATCACAACCAGATCTGGGACGGCACGCCTGTCGAGGAGGTGCGCCCTTGACTGCTGCAGCAATCGTCAGGAGAAGACGGTACTGTGCTCATTCTAGTCGTTCTGGTGGGGCGTCAGTTGGCGGTGGGGATGAGCGTGGAGGTGCAGTGGGCCTTCACGCCCGAGCTGCCCTTGTGTTGGTGGTATGGAGAGATCGCAGCGATCGAAGACGAGGCTGGTGCGTGTCCTGCACAAGCCCACACGATTAAAGCATCGTACTGCTTTGCTCAGGCTTGTGTGTGAACACCAGAAGAGGAGAACGAAGAGGACGAAGAACGGCCCGACGGTGAGTCGGGCAGACGGCAGCGGAGGAAGCGGATATCGTTGCTCTTCCTCCAGTACCCAGCAGAGAGCATCTGGGCCAGCGCCACCCTGTCCTACCCCAACATTAATCGGGAGGTCCTGCCCGTGCGTGGTTTCTACGGCGGCATCCGAATCATCACGCGCCCTCAAGACCGCCTCTTCTGGGAGAACATGAAGAAGACAGGCAACTGGTGAGGAGAGGAGACCAGTGGCTCACTCCCGCCTTTGCTCCAGCCTTTTTTCTACAGTCTTCATCAGCAGGCACACACTTGCCGCATTTTGTACAGCGAAAGCAAAGATGGAAGCACGACAACAAGACGCTTGCACCACCAAAACCAGCGTGCGGATTACAGAAACGGAAGCTGACGACGATGGGTAACTTCATGCGCATGCGGCAAGTATGCAAGCCTGCCGAATCAGTCACCCGCTGACGATTAATCTTCATGCATTTTTAAAGGTGGATCAGCACCACATTCGCCTACAGCGACGGCACTAAGGTGGACATCTCTTCCATGGGCTTCCTGCGCGGCACAGTCGTGGACCGCGAGAACGACATAGACGAGACGGGCCGCCTGGTCTGGCCGGGCTCTCGCGTGCTGGGTGCCCCCCCCCCCCGGCCACCCCTTTTGTTCCGTCTGCACACCGAGCGTCCACAAGCTGAACTTCTTGTCGCTGTGCCAGGTCTGTATCTGACCGCCAACCCACACGTCGTGAGGGACAAGCGAGTGCTCGAAGTGGGAGCTGGCTGCGGCGTGTCGGGCCTGGTCGCTGCTCACTTTGCCTCCCAGGTCCTCTCCGCCACATCTCGTCCTCACTAGTGCTGATGCTGGTGCTGACCACGGCGCATCACCATCAGGTCGTGTTGAGCGACAGAAACGAGGATGTGGTCGAGATGCTGAACCAGAACATTGAGCAAAATGCACTCACCGGCAAAGCCGAGGGCGTCGTGATGAAGTGGGTGGACGACGTGCCAGCCATGAAGGAGAAGTACCCGCCCTTTGACGCGATCATCGGTGCGTGGCAACAACTCGACTCGAACAGCTGCAGAACACTTATGAATGGGGAGTTGGTGCACAACGTGCAGGCTCAGACGTCATCTACCCAGAGCACTCCCACCTCATCCCAGCCCTCTTCCAAACGGTGGACGCGCTGCTGGTGCCCGGTAACTCGTCCTTGTTTGTCATCTCCTTCATCCCGCGCACGGCCAACCTCAAGAAGAAGGGTCCGGCAGTCACCCACTCTCTTGTATGCATTTTGAGTGTGCACTAACGGACTTTGGTGTAGTGCTCAAGCACGTAGACCGACTGGGATTCACGTGTGAGCAAGTGCCCACAGAGGCATACACCACGCAGGAGGTGCCCTTGGATGCTGAGATACTCGTGTTCAAGCGGAAGTAAATTCGTATTCAGCATGTCCCTGAGCACCTTGGTGGCGCTTTGGTCGCGAAGGCAACACGCGGCGTGCACAAACAGTCACAAGCACGTTCCCTCCGTCCGGCTTCCCCCTTTTCATTTGGTTTTTTTAATTTGAATAATCTGTGTATTATTTGAGCGGCTGTGGGACGTGGAGCGCAAGGGAGGGACGAGCTCCTGCTTTGCAAGGTCCTTGTTCAGGCCTCTGCCTTGCTCTCTTCTTCTACCTTGGCGAAATTTCTGTAGGTGGCTCTGACCAATGACGAGCTGCCTCGTTTGGCTTCGTTTGGAAAGTTTCCTTTTGGAGACCAGTGCCACGAAAGGAAAATAACCTTTGTAGCGGCTTGGGCCTTTCGCCCCAGCAGGCGGGGTATGGCCTGAGTATCGGCTCCCGGTTTCGTACTCCGGGTCTCGCTCTCTCTGAGGGTGCTCGCCCTTTTGTCGCAAGAGGTTACCCCACGCTTCGACGTTGTAGTTGGCGAAACTGTCTGGTGTGGTCCCACCCACAACTGAGACTGAGACCTCTTCTCTCCCCTCTTTCGCGGGCCGGCGACTTCACAGCAACGGAGGAGAGGCTGCACCTCTCTGGACGACCTCCCTGCTTCGATTATAATCGAAACCACCTCTGCCTGAACGAAGATGATCGACGAGGAAGATGAAGTTTGTGTGGGAAAGGGAGTGGAGGACATGATTAAGATGAAGACGCTGACGCAAGAGAAGATTTTGAGGAACCTCAAGACCCGCTATGTTCAAAATCTGATCTACGTACGTCCTTTGCCCTCTTGTTCGCTTCTCTGCGTCATCTCGGAGGCCGATGTTGACGATGCGTGAGTGCTGTTGTTCCTTTAGACAAACACAGGTTCGATTCTGGTGTCAGTGAACCCCTTCAAGCAACTGCCCATCTACACGAAGAAGGTGGTCAAGATGTACATTGGCAAGTCTATCATCGCTCCCGAACTGCGGCCCCCACCGCATATCTTTGCCACGGCCGAGGCGTGTTATTACCACATGCGCGAGGGCGGCAAGAACCAATCTGTCGTGATCAGGTTCATCATCATAATCTCCACGCTCTCTCGTTTTTATTCCGATCCACTTCCCCATCCCTCGCTCTTCTCACTGAGGCCTCAAAATCAAAAAAACATCTGTACGTTTCTCGCGCGCAGCGGTGAGTCCGGTTCGGGCAAAACCGAGGCGACGAAGCTCATCTTGCAGTTCCTTGCCGCTCGTACGAGCCAGCACTCGGAAGTCGAACAGAAGATCCTCGAATCTTCTCCTCTCCTCGAGGCGTTCGGTAACGCCAAGACCGTCAGGAACAACAACTCTTCGCGTTTCGTACGTTTTCTCTCCCCCTCTCGCCCTGCTCGACCCAGCTGCAATGCTTTAGCAACCGGTGGCCTTCTGAGTCTTCTGAGAACTCACCATGACTTCTTCTTCTTCTTCTTCTTCCGTGTGCGACCAACAGGGTAAGTTCATCGAGATCCACTTCAACAAGGCGGGCACCATCTCCGGTGCGCGTATCATTCAATGTACGGCCCCTGCTTTCTCTGCTCATTGCTGCCACCTTGTTACTCACCTGCCCTGCGCCTTCTTTGTTGTGGCTCGATCTCTCCTCCTTTTTCCTGATGTCGACATCAGACCTGCTCGAGAGGGTACGCATCTGCTTTGATCGTTTGTTTGCCTTTGCTTGATTCTGTTCCGATTGACTGACGGCCATCGATGTGCAGTCTCGGTTGGTCTACCAAGCGCCCGAAGAGCGCAACTACCACATCTTCTACCAGCTCCTGGCCGGCGCGAACGAAGAGGAGAGAGGTACTGCCCAGCTCGTGTTGTTAAGGCGCCTTCCTTTGCTGACGCTGCTACGTACACACACACACACCACAAAGCCCGGTACAAGCTGCTGGACCTCGGCGCCTACTGGTACCTCTCGCAGAGCGGCTGCACCACGGTGGACGAGTTCGACGATGCCAAGATGTTCAAGCGGATCAAGATGGCCATGTCTTCGCTGGAGATCTCCACGGAGCTGCAGTGCACCGTGTTCAGCATCCTGTCCGGCATTCTGCGCCTCGGCAACGTCCACTTCAAGCCCGAGGGCGACGGCGCCGTGGTCGTCAACAAAGAAGGTCTTGCCTCTCTCTCTCTCTCTCTTCTCGCTTGACTCGAGTTGAAGCTCATGCTCTGGTCCCGCGACGACGACGACAACCACAACAATGCAGAGGTGGCAGCCGTCGCGTCGCTGTTTGGTATCAACGCCAAGGAGCTGGAGAAGACGCTCGTGATCCGCACGATGCACATCCGCGGGCAGACGATCGAGATCAAGATGAAGGCCTCTGAGGCGACCGACACCAGGGACGCGCTGGCCAAGGCCATCTACGCGCGCCTGTTCGACTGGCTGGTGACGCAGATCAACAAGGCCATCCTCAAGGAAGACATCTGCACATCCATCGGCGTGCTCGACATCTTCGGCTTTGAGAACTTCAAGGTGCGTCTCTGCCGCCTCAAGAACGACTTGCAAGTCATTTTGGTTGACGTCCTTCTTGTTGTTGTTGTTGTTGATGATGTGCAACTGCAGGTCAACAGCTTCGAGCAATTTTGCATCAACTTCGCCAACGAAAAGCTGCAGCAATTTTTCAACTTGACCATCTTCAAGCTGGAGCAAGAGGAGTACAACACCGAAAAGATCGAGTGGGACTCGATCACGTTCGAGGACAACCAGGATTGTCTCGATCTGATCGAGGGCAGGCCGCTCGGCATCCTGTCGCTGCTCGACGAGGAAGTCCGTTTCCCCAAGGCCTCTGACCAGGTGCGTGACCCTTTCCCCCTCCACAGACCCGCACAGTTCGGACACGTCGGCTCACCGTCCCGTTTTGTCGGTTCCAGACCTTGCTTGAGAAGCTCAACTCCAACCACAAGGCCTCCAAGAAGTACGATGTCCACCTCAGGTCCAAGTGCTCCTTCTCCGTGCGCCACTACGCCGGCGAGGTACCTTCCTTCGGCCACAATCAACCCCAAAAACAATCCTAATTTTCCAAATATTAAACAAAACAAACAAATCAAAACAAAAAACAGGTGTCATACATGGTGACGGGATTCTTGGACAAGAACAAGGACACCCTGCAGGAGGACATCGTGAGTATGCTGCGGAAGAGCAGCGTCCCGATCCTCTTTATGCTGTTTGCCGAGGAGGTAGAGCCGGACGAACCCGTGAACCGCGGCCGTGCCGGGACCCCGGCCCCCGGACGTGGTACGCCCGCCCTCATCGCCGCCTCGTGTCGACACAAAAACAACAACAACAACTGACTCGGGGCTGTTTGCGTGTGGCCAGGCCCACTGGCGGCCTCTTCGCCTGCCACGCTGCGCGGGTCGCCCGGGTCGACGATGCGCAAGGCCGGCCCGCCCACGGTGGGCGCCAAGTTCCGTCGCCAGTTGGGCGAGCTGATGGCCACCCTGGCCGCCACGCAGCCCCACTACGTGCGCTGCATCAAGCCCAACACGCTCAAGGTGTCTGACAATTACGACGACGACATGGTTCTGGCCCAGCTGCGCTACTCGGGCATGTTGGAGACCATCCGCATCCGTTCCTACGGCTATCCCTTCCGCTACGGCCTGCTCGAGTTCTGCGAGCGGTACAAGGTCGTCCTGGCCTACACCCAGCGCTGGACCGAAGCCACCGACCGGGAAGAGAAGTACCAATTCGCCAAGAAGATCCTGACCAAGGCCACGCCGCCCAACTTCACCGGCCGGCAGCAAGAGCTGTGGCAGATCGGCCAGACCAAGGTCTTCCTCAAGGAGAACCAGGTTTGTCCTCAATTCACGATTTTTTAAATATTTAAATTTATTTATTATTCCAGTTATTAACTGTGTTTTTTTCGTGGCACCACCAGAACAACGCTCTCGAGCTGCTCCGCAATCACTGCATCACGGACCGCGTGGTCTCCATCCAGTCGTGGTGGCGCATGATCGTCTACCGCAACTACTACCAGCAGTACAGGTTGGCTGTCATCGTCGCCCAGAGCGGTACGGCCCTCGTCCTCCTCGCCCTTTACTCGCCCGACGCGCATCGACCTTGTGAGCGACTCACGCGGGACTCGCACACACACACGCATACACACACCACAGTGGCCCGGCGCTGGAGTGCGCGTCGGCGGTTCATCCGCCTGCGGTCGGCCACGGTGCTGCTGCAGTCGTTCACGCGGATGAAGCTGGCCCGCAAGGCCTACCTCATCGCCCTGCAGAAGAAGCGCGAGGAGGAGGAGCGCAAGCGGCGCGAGGAAGAGGAGAGGCGGCGGCGCGAGGAGGAGGAGCGCAAGCGACGCGAGGAAGAGGAGCGCATCAGGCTCGAGGAGGAGCGCAAGCGCAAGGAGGAGGAAGCCCGGCGGCGCGAGGAGGCCCTGGCCAAGATGGCCGACGAGGAACGCGCGCGTGTGCTGGCCGAGGAGGAGGCCGAGCGCGTCAGGCTCGAGGAAGAGCGCAAGCGCCAGGAAGAGGAGGCCGCCCGGCTCAAGGCCGAGGAGGAAGAGGCCAAGCGCAAGGCCGAGGAAGAGGAGGAGCGCCGCCGCAACCCGCCGACGGTGATCGAGCCCCCCGTGGCCCAGGCTGTCAACCGCGACGTGGCCTCGCTCGCGTCCGAGGGCAGCAGCAGTTTGCTCCATCCGGAGCGCTCCCCACGGCGCGGCTCCTTCAGCGACGTTGAGGGCAGCAGCGGCAGCAGCCGACGCGGCTCGCTCATCTCCAGCGACCCGGACAAGAAGAAGGCCAAGAAGGCAGGCAAGAGCAAGAGCAAAGGCAAGGAGCGCGAGGGCTCGGGCTCGGGCTCGGCCATCGAAGGTCGCCAGCGCGGGCGCTCCCTCAAGGAGTCCTCTGGCGACGAAGTCGGTACGTGCAAGCAAGCTTAAGTTCCAGCAATAATAGCTGACCACACTTGGTCTTTCGTTTACGCAGGTGAGGAGACCGCGGCGTCGCCCGTCTCCATGCGCCGGCGCATCGACACGCTTCGCAAGTCGTTCATTCTCATCCCCAAGCGCACGTCCGGCACGCAGCCCATGCAGTTCCGACCAGAGCTCGTGCTCAAGTGCGTTCTCCTTCTCCTTGGGCTCAAGTTCAACTGGTTCTGACCTCAGATGTCATCACCACAGTAAGAAGGAGCCGGCCAAGATCCTCAACGACCGGTCCGAGATCGCGCAGCACCTGTTCATCGACTACGCCACGCAGCACTTCCAGCAGCAGAGCGCCAAGCGCCGCTTCACCATCCGCAAGAAGGCGTCGCCTTCGCTGAGCCAGCTCGTCTCGCACCAGAAGAAGGTGGAGGACACGTTGCACGCGTTCAACGACAGCAAGCTCCGCACAGAGGCCCTGCACACCTACAAGAAGCTGATCACCTACATGGACAGCAAGACCGACAAGGGCTACACGGCCTTGCGCGACATCTTTGTCTACGGCCTCCGCCACTTTGACCTGCGTGACGAGATCTACTGCCAGGTCATGAAGCAGATCTCGCACAACGCCGACCCGTACGAGCTCTTCTTTGTGTTGCTCATCATCATCATCGTCTTCTTCATTCTCATTGACATTTACCAACAAACCAACAGGGTGAGCACCACGCGGGGCTGGGAAGTCCTGGCGGCCTGCTGCGGCCTGTTCTCGCCCACGGCCAAGTTGCTTAAGGTGGTGGCCGCCTACCTCATGCTCGCTGAGACCACGCCGGGATACGAGGTCCGTCCTTTGTCTTCTCCTCTTTTTTTTTCTAGGCATTTGGAGCTGACCCACTTCGTTGATGCACTTGGCAGGCGAACGCCAAGTTCGCGTTGGCGAAGCTGCACCGCTTGATCGTCGACGTGTTTGCCCGTCCGCGCACGTTCCCGCCCTCGATCGTCGAGCTCGATGCCAACCGAGTACGCGCCCTTCCCCTCCCCTAGCCCTCACACGAGGCCTCGTTCAGACTTGGGGCCGTTGCTCATCTCACACACACATCACCACGTCGTCCCACCCACAGGCGTTGAAGCAAATGGAGGTGACGGTCCACATGCTCGACGGGACGACGACGCAGGTCGAGATCGACCCCATGTCCAGCGCGTGCGAGGTGTTCTCCACGATCTGTTTCAAGATCCACCTGGACGACCCGACCGAGTTTGCCCTCTACGAGACCTACGAGAAGTGGGGCCTCGAACGGAGCATGACGCCGCTCGAGTACATCTCCGACATCTTGGCCAAGGCCGAGCGCTTCATCGAGCAGCAGCGCGGCAAGTGGGAGGACTTCAAGATCGTCTTCAAGAAGAAGCTCCACCTTGACCCGATCTTCATCTCCGACGACTTTGTCGAGAACACGCTCGACTACAACCAGCTGATGAACGACATCCAGAAGAACCTCCTCCCATGCAGCGACACGGAGCTTCTCATCCAGATCCTCGCGCTTTCGCTCCACGTCCAGCACGGCGCCGACTTTGACTGGAACGCCCCCAACGCCAAGTACGTTCCCTTTTATTATTGTATAATTTATATA
>NAVB01003255.1:0-20725 GCA_002179805.1 Acanthamoeba lenticulata | reverse complement strand
GCCGCTCCAGAGGAGCTGCTTCTCCTCGGAGAAGAGGATGCAGTAGACGCGCCGCCGCGAGACGAGCGTCTTCACCGCGCAGTTGCCTTCCTTCCAGTTGCGCTCCAGCTGGTGGTACTTGCGAAACACGCCCCGCCAGCCGCTCTTGATCTGCGGCGGGTTGGCCGATGATGACGACGCGGCGGCCTGGGCCGATGTCGACACCGACAATGATGACGACGATGATGAAGTGGAGGACGTTACAGACGAAGAAGAAGGAGGAGGACGGCCCCAGAGGAAAGACTTGTCGCTCTCCTCCTTGTAGAACGGGTGGTCTCGCCGCCGCCGCTGGATCTCGTTGGTGGCCGCGGTCATGGCCGCGACTATGGCGCGCCGCAGTTGTCGGGCCTCCTCCTCGCTGCCCGGCACGCCCTCGGTGTGGTTGTCATTGCCGGCAATGACTTTGCCCGCGTGATCGTCCCCCAGATCACTGCGGGCATTGGCTTGACTCGTCTCGTTCTCTGCAGACAGTGGCGCGAGGTCATCGCCCTCGGCCTCGGCCTCGCCCCGGTCATCGTCGTCGCCGCCGCCATCGCTGCTGTTGTGGACGCTGCTGGCGTCGCTGGCCGTGGCGGCCCCCGCGAGCGCGCCGTGGCGATCGTCCGAGTTCTCGAGGGACCGATCCCTGCCGGATTCACCACCACCAGCACCACCAGCGAGGAGCACGTCCTTGAGCTCATGCGAGCGGGCCGAGTGAAGTCGCAGCTGGTGCTTGCCCAGGAGATTGGCGCCCTGGTTCAGCAGCGCCTCTTTCTCCACTCGCTTCAGGAACCAGAACTCCATCTCGACCGGATGCGACGGAATGTGTTGCCTGCGGGCACCCGACGACGCACATGCCGTGGTGTGTCGTTAGTTTGCGAGGCCTTTGAGTCCCGCGGGGCCACGCGGCCGGCGATGTACCGACAGAGCGCCTTCCAGAGGCTGTTGTCTTGGGTGAGCTCGTTCAGGTGTCGGTTGAGCTGCGGGACGCGCCGCAGCAGCTCCTTGGGTCCGAGGAACTGGAGGATGTGTTGCAGTATCTCTGCGTTCGACGTGATGCAGGAAGGGGCAGCGTGAGCACCCACCAGGGCATGGTGCACGACACGTGCTGGCTGGCCGACGTGTACATACCAGGAGGAAGGACGCCCAGGTAGCCCAGAGAGTTGGTGGCAACGTTTAATCGATGTCGCTCCTGAAGAAAGTGGAAGTGAGATTCAACGAGGAAGGGAAGGGAAGAGCAGCAGACTATACGGAGAAGAGGATGTAGTGCTCCATGTTTTGCATCGACAGAACCATGCGAGAAGAGACGCTCTGCATCTCGTGCACGAGATCGACCATCGATTGGACGAACGTGGCCTGCCAATCGAGCTTGAACGACCGCACGATGAACGAGAGGAACTCATCAACCTTTCGATGAATTCCTTGCAGCTCCGTTTGCGCCTGGGCCAGGTTCTCCAGCCCGCCGCCGCAAGCCCTCGCGAACTGGTCCGGACCCTCCTGCAGGAGCAGCAGGGCCAGTTGTTCCTCGATTCCTCCCGTCCCGCCTCCTTCACCACCCAGGGATGGCGAACCGCCTGAAGGCAGAGGCGTTTCCATGTGATGTTCAAAAGAGGCAGCAAGTAGTAGTGCGAGTTGGAAATGCACAAAATCTACGCAGTTCCTGCTTGGCCTGTAATATTGTTTTTCATATGATTTCATTTTACCTCTTTATTTATTTATTCATATCTGTCGACGCCTCACATAAACATGCACATTCCATTCATTCCTTTACCAACGACGGTCGCGCCTCTACATCGTGAGGAGGAGGGAAGGAGAGGCAGAAGAAGGGATCGTATTCGGTCGATCCGGCCTCATTGAAGTAGCCCACCTGATTGCTGGCAACCAGCAGCCCGCCCACCTTCTGCGCTGAGCTCCAGTGCTGAAACAAAAAACACATCGAGTTGGTGAATAGCCTCTACTCGACGAGGGCGAGGCTGTCACGTACCGTGTGGCCAAAGAGCCATGCGACGATGGGTTCATCGAACATGGAGGTCAAATCCGAAGCATACATGTTGGAGATGGCCGACCTCGTGAACTTGGGGCTTGCCGTTTTCTCGAAGGTGGGTGCGTGGTGAGTCAGCACAACTACCTTCTCACCCCGCGCGGCAGCTCCTGCGATCTCCTCCTTCAGCCATACCACGTCTAACACAGCACATCGGATCGTCAGCGGCTTCTACGCGGCGCATATCAGAAGGCTCGACCTCTTCAACCAGAGATTGAGTTGGCGCACCAGCGTGGTGCCACCCAACGGTGTCGCGCACGGTGGCCTTGCGCTTCTGGCCCGTCGTGGCATCAATCACGAATATCTTCTTGTAATCACTGCCCGACTTCTGGAGCGGTGAGACGGGAGTGAGCTATTGTGGTGCCTTCTGTAGCGTTTGATCTGGCTCGCGCACCTCAATCATTGCTGCATCAGCCGAGTCGACTTCAACGTAGGACCAGAGCGTGCAGCCCAGCACGCGATAGCCCTGCGCCACTGTAAGTCACATGTACGACGAAGCAGTGAGAGAGAAAGAGGCGGCTTGCCTTGTACAGGAGGCTCGTGCGGTCAAGGAAGTGGATGTTGCGCTGAGGTGCCTCGTCACAGATGTCGCGGATGCGCTGCTTGACCGCTTCGTAGTCTGGACTCACCGACCCAGCCCTGCTCACCAACCACCCCTCGTGCGTCAAAACGACGTTTGAGCATACGAGTATGGGGTTACATCGACTTACGCGTAGAACTCGTGATTGCCGGCCAACACAAACACCGTCTCGAAGCTGTATGCGTGCGCGGGCAAAGAGTGTGAAGTTTGATGGTTCTTCTTCATCGCCTGCGTAGTTGATATGAGGCAGGCATACCGAGCGGCCTGCTGGAGAAGGAAGTCTCGGTAGGTGTCACGTGTAGGATAGCCTGCACAAGCAAGGGGTGAGCAAGAAGAAGACGGCTGAGCTCACAAGTAGTATTGTGGAGGCGGGCACCAATGTCGCCTAGCAGGGCCAAGCACTCGCCTAGAACAGGGATCTGGCCTGAGGCAGGTGAGGGTTAGTGGGTGGAGGAAGACAACAACCCAGCCACACGACGGGCCGCACCGTCAGACAAGTTGTACTTCTCGCTGAGCAGCTCCCCGAACCTGCACCAGCCCCACCCGCCAGTGGTCACCACCCCTGAAGGAAAAAAAGAACAAGGCTGACTGGGTATGCAGGAGAGCACCTGGAGAGGCCGAAGGAGCCGACGAAGGCCTCCAGGTGCAGATCGCTGGCCACCTGCAACCGCCAGGCCGCCTGCTCGGGTGTGCTGGCCTCCATGGTCTCGAGTAGTCTCGTTATGCCTTTCAGTGACCAAAGGCCTTTTTTGCTTTCTTGTCGACACCATCCCAACTTTGTCGCGCACTTGTGCGCCCAGACGAGCTGCCCTCACCAACAACAAGACCGTTTCGTGAGATGACGTGACGCTAACAAATCAAAGATAAGTGGGAGAGTGATCAATTCGGTCCACTTAGAAGAAGAACGAAATGAGCAAGAGAACAGCGTGCGAAGGCACTCGCGCTGCCCCAACAGGGAAGAAGGCCAAGCTGAGTGGAGAAACAGTGGTGCAGCACGACGATGAAGAGAAACGGCAGACCCTCATCGAAGAGTACAAGCACCTGACCAACGAGCTTTTGCCTGCCGAGGCACGCAAGCACACCGGCACGCCAACTCGATGGCCGATTCGATTGAATCACTGCTTCCAGCGAGTCATCTTGGACAACCTCTTCGGGGACGTATGGTACACGCACCTTCGCGAGGGCGACTCTCGTGGACGAAAGGGACCCGCCATGCATCAGCTGCGCGTCGAGCAGCTGGAGCGAGCATTGGCGCTTGGACAACAAATGCTTGCTGGTGGGGCCGAAGTCGTGCGAGAATTGAACATGCGTTCCCTCACATGGCGAGGAAAGCAGAAGAGACGTACTCAATCTTCCAAACATTAGCCTACAGCTTCTTGGCCATCAACGTGCCCGGTTGTGTATTTCTTTTTTTTCCTTAGGACCTAAAAATTACAAGGAGCAAGGACAACGAGGTTAATTTCATACATTAAAGCAATATCCAGTTATGCAGGCGCTCAATTGTTTTTTTTATCTCCGCCAGAAGAACATGGGTCCATCCCGCACAGCCTTGGGCCTTTGGTGTCTTCTTACGGTCATCATTTGCGCTCTGTGTTCCACTAGTGCAATAACCACCAGTAGCGCGTGGACGACGGCCAGCCTCAGCCAGGCCCGCATGAGGTTGGCAGCAACGTCCGTGGGCAACGTGGCCCTCTTTGCTGGTGGCTACGACCCGGGGCCTCAAAAATATAGTGCGGTGGTCGACATCTTCAACGTTACCGACGGCTCGTGGAAGACGGCCAACCTCTCCCAGGCCCGCGCTCAACTTGCTGCGACGTCCGTGGGCAATGTGGCCCTCTTTGCTGGTGGCCTCAACTTCAACTGGACTGCAAGTGCGGTGGTGGACATCTTCAACGTGACCGACGACTCATGGACGACGGCCAACCTCTCCCAGGCCCGCTGTAATCTGGCGGCTACCTCGGTGGGCAACCTGGCCATCTTTGCTGGTGGCCAGGAAGGGACGGGCGACAACGCGCCCAAAAGCGCGGTCGTGGACATCTTCAACGTGACCGACGGCTCGTGGACAACGGCAAACCTCTCCCAGGCCCGCTCTGAACTGGCAGCGGCATCCGTGGCCAACCTGGCTCTCTTTGCCGGTGGCGGTACACTGTCGAACAGAAGTGCGGTGGTGGACATCTTCAACGCGCTGGAAGGCTCGTGGACGACGGCCAGCCTCAGTCTGGCTCGCAACAACCTCAAGGCAACATCTGTCGGCGATCTGGCGCTCATTGCCGGTGGCACCACAAACGCGAGCACCCTAAGCGCAGTCGTGGACATCTTCAGCGCAACCGATGGCTCGTGGACAACGGCCAACCTCTCCCAGGGCCGATGGAGCTTCGCAGCGACGTCCGTGAGCAAGGTTGCCCTCTTTGCGGGTGGCTCCGATGTGGACATCTTCAACGTGTCCGACAGCTCATGGACAGTAGCCAACCTCTCTCAGGCCCGACGGAGCCTCGCAGCGACGTTCGTGAGCAATGTAGCCCTCTTTGCGGGTGGCTCAGACCAAACCGACTCGGCTAGTGCGGTGGTGGACATGATGCGTGTCCCCTCGACCTCCACCCTTGTGGGCACCGCGCCGGTGCTCCGGTTTGACGCTGTAGGGTCTGCTGTCGTTATCGAGCCAAAAGGTACGCGGACTCTTCATTCGCTCGAGTCCTGTTTCTCATTGTCATGGTCGTTGTTGTTGACGGCGGGTGGTGGGGGAGGCAGACAACGCGGGCGTGGTGCGGTCGGAGCAAAGCCTGCGCGTGGACTTTGGCACCAACGTCACCGAGGTGGGTGGTGAGTTGGCGGTTGTAGGCAGCTTTTCCTTTGATCCACGTATGAGCGGCACTCCCTTTTTTGTGCAAACTGGGGCCTTGTTCTCACTGAGTGATGATGATGGTGATGACCACGCAGAGAGCAGCTACACTGTGGTGCCGTCTGGCTCAGGCGCCAACGCCAGACAGTCGTTTGTCTTCGCCACCACCCTCACCGACGTGGCTGGTGGCACTGATGGTGTTGGCGGAAATGTGCAAGTGCAGTTCGACCTCTTTGACCGGCAGACGGCCATCCACGTCGGAGACTCCAACGTGACGCTCCTTGCCGAGCCTTCGTTGGCCAAGTTCACGTTGCGCGTGAGCGAGTGGCCTTGGCGCGGGGGCAGCAACAGTTCGCTCGTGTGGCGCATCATGGTCACTCCACCGTTTACCAACTTTACTCGGGTCGTCACGAGTGGCGAACCAGACATCACGACCTTCACTCTGACCGGGCAGTTTAACACCACAAGCAACAGCGGTCGATCTACTACGGAGCAGGGGGAGGAGATGGGAAAAACGACGGTGCGCCTGGCGAACGTGGTGACCGTTGATGGCGAGGTCAAGGTCAACACCAACGCGGTGCGGTTCGAGGTGGACGTGGCACGGTCGGAACTGGTGCTCGTCTTTGCGCGGTTCAACTCGACCCTGGTCTACGATCCTGGTGCCGTTTTCCCGCCCCCCAACTTTGTCCAGCCAACGCCTTCCCCATTCATGACGCAAGATTGGACGCGTGTGCAGATGTGGGTGTGCTGTTTGGCAACGCGGCTGAGCGAAGCGGAGATGACAAGGTGGGCCTCATCATCGGTGTGACCGTCGCGGGCGCCGTGGCAATCATGGCCGTGGCCGCAGTGGTGGCTGGCGTGGTGGCTGTGGCGTGGTGGAGGCACAAGTACGCCACGCCAGTGGGGGTACTGTCGGCAGCGAACTTTCATTACTTTGACGACAAACACCTGTAGAGCTACTCTCTCCTTTTTTCTGCTCTCGAGCGGTCTTTCTCGACGCGCAGGACGCCTCTTCGGTCCCACATATATCCACTCCTAACTCCTCGTTGTTTTGCCCTTGAGGCCATCATAGCAACCTGCGCAAGGGTAAAGGCCTTGTGGTGTGTTAAGCGGGATCTCAGTCAAATGGCCTTGGGAGAGCTGCGCTGTACGCTCCGAGGACGGACCACACTGGACTCTGCACGCTCGCTCGTGACGTGAGCGAAATCATGTGCCTGAACAGGCAAGAAGAAGAAGCAAATGCGTACAGCACACGACCGTCGGGAAACACGCGAAGCGCTGCAGCGTGGTGGACGCCGTGTGGCGCGCCGTTGAGGTGCAACACGCGCCCTTGGCACACCATCTCGTAGCCCTCTTCCGGCGCGATGAAGTGGTTGCACACGATGAGGTCGAATCCATTCCTTGCATTCCATTGCTGGGCGACGTCTAACCACTCCGCACGTCGTGTAAGGCTCGTCGCCCAACAAGGGACGCAACAAGGTTGGTGCGCACAACGCACCAGGACCCCAGTAGAAGAAGCTCTCGCGGCCGTACTCGATCTCCCAGCCGAGCTCCGTCTGGGTCCGCGAGAACAGCAGATCGTGGACGGCCCCGCTGGCCTCCTGCACGTACCTGAGGCAGCCATACGCACGCGACATGTTACGATCTGTGCGTGGCCGCCAGGCCTCATGCGATGGCAGCACCTGTCCAGCGCGTCGATGTCGGCGACGGACTTGAGCTTTGGGCTGAGACCGCCGTGCACGCAAAACACCTGCGCGACGAGTGGCCGTCAGGGACATGGCACACCCAAAGAGACCTGGGGGGGGGGGAAAGGGGTGATGCCTGGCCGTCGATCGAGGCCGCCAGCGGGAGGCTGGCAAAGAGCTCCTCGCAGAGCTTCTGCCAGAGCGGGTCACTCTGGACGTAGTGGCATCGTAGCTGGTGCCGTAGGTCGTGGATGGCGGCGTGGATCGGGCATTCGCGCTGGCCTCGCAGCAGAAACACGCGTCTCGGGTAGCGCGCCTTCAAGGCCAGCAGCAGACACAGCGTTTGCCATCTGAGCTGGTGCTTCCCGCCGTAGTTGCCCAGGAACAGGTAGTTGGTGTTGGGCGGCGGGCCCTCTGCGTGTGATCCAGCACAAACGTCAGGAATGTCAGGAATGCAACGCGCTCGTCATGCCGAAGAAGAAGGACGAAAGTCCTCAGGATGCATACGGGTGTGGAAGAGTTCAAGAAGGTCTGCCAGTTGGCCGCCCAGGCCGCCCACCACGACGATCGGGGACGACAGCTTCAGCACGTTGGCTTCTTTGCGCAGGACGTGGGTGGCCTGGGCGGAAGCTGATCAACGTCAGGTGCCACACGACATCTAGGAAGCTGAAGCGGTGGTAGTACGAACTCGGGACAGCAGTGCGAGCGCCGCGGGCGCACGGAGCGGACGGCCTTCGTGCAGTCGAGCCAATGATTTGTCCGAGATGGGCCACGTGCAGTGCCACTTGGCGCACTCCTGCCAGTTCTCAAAGTGTTTGTGCTTCGGCCGTGAGCTCTTGAGCCTTTCTGCACACGTGCGCTCATCCTTCCGAGGCCTCGTTCTACGACTGGGGCTCCTGTGGCGCCACAGGAGCTGCGGGCTCACACTGGCCTCTGCAGTGGTGGGCGGGCGCTGTTGGTGCCCCACAGTGAAGGGCATCAGGCCAGTCACTGCGGCAATGGCGCTTCGCGAGGCGGTGGTGGTAGATGATGATGCCACAGCCTGAGTGAAGAGGTGCCGCCATAAGAGGTCGTCCCCGGCAAGCTGCCGCAGACGCTGGTTCACGGCGCCCACCTGACAAGCCAAGGCCCGGACTGCTCGTCCAGCTTGCTCGTCTCCGTCGCAGCTTCTGTCGTCACGCGAAGGCGCAAGAGCTGCTTGCACCACTTCATGAAGGATCTGCAGCACGACCTCGTCAGGCAGTGCGGTCAGCTCCATGGAAGTCTTTTTTCATTTATTTTTTTCTTTATTCTTTTTTTTGTAGTGAAATCAAAAATATATATTACCAACTGTACATCTTACCACAACAACAACTCAAACCTCCTCACACTCCATCGACAAAGAGGCCGTTGGGCTGCATGACATTGGGGTCTTGGAAGAGCGCGTTTTCGCCCACGGCACTGGTCTCGGTGGCGTCCAGTGCAGAGGCTGGGGCAGTCATCGGCGGTGTTCTGTTGACCCATCGGTAGACCACGTAGCCACCGGCCGCCACGAGGCCGCCTAGAGCGGCCAGGCCCGCGAGGCCCACGAGGCCGCCGGCCACGCCACCGGCAATGGCGCCCGTGTTGGACGAGTCCCCGCCGCCAGGAGGCGACGACGAGGCTGACGGGGAGGCCGATGGCGAGGTCGAGGGCATCGCCGATGGAGAAGAGGATAGTGAGTCCGAAGGTGAAGGCGAGGCCGAGGGTGAAGGCGAGGGACTCGCAGAGGACGACGGAGCCAAAGAAGGAGAAGGAAACGGAGACGGAGACGGAGAAGGAGAGGCCGAGGCGGTGGATGAAGGCGAAAGTGAAGGCGAAGGGGAGGAAGAAGGCGAGTCCGAGGGTGAGGCCGAAGGGGACTGCGTGGAGGACGGCGTAGGCGAAGGCGTGGATGATGGCGTATCAGAGGCGGATGGCGACGGGGAAGGAGAAGGTGAAGGGGACGGCGACTCCGAGGCTGAGGGAGAGAGAGAAGGCATTGGAGAGGACGATGCCGAGGAGGACGGGGAAGCTGATGCAGAAGCGCTCGCAGAGGCCGAGGCCGAGGGTGAAGGCGAGGGACTCACAGAGGACGAGGCCGAGGGTGAAGCGCTTTGGGATGGGTCAGCTGAGGGCGAGGGTGACACCGAGGATGATGACGATGGCGAGGGCGAAGCGATTGGATCAGAGAGCGGCGGAGGCGACAGAGACGGCGAGGACGAGGACGACGGGGACGGCGAAGGGGACGCTGAGGCTGAAGGTGAAGGTGTCGATGAAACGGAAGCCGAGGGCGAGGGAGTGGCGGAAGGCGAACGAGAGATCGAGGGAGAAGCAGACGGCGAGGCCGACGGCGGCGCGGGACAAGCGCCGGGATTCGTGTTGGCCGTCAGTACGTAGGGGACGTTGTTGCACACCCAACATCTGCTGCCGCCCTTGAAGGCCATCGTGCCGGGTGTGCTCAGCGAGGCGTAGGTGGCGGTGATCCAGATCGTTGCGTTTTCACCGCAGCCCAGGTTGCTGTTGATCTTCACCAGGCCGCTACCCTCCTGCCAGACGGAATACTGGCTGATGCACTCGTTGCCCTGCCCGCCCGAGGGCGACCAGCTGTTGGCACAGCCCGAGACGGTGACCGTACGCACGGCTGTGCCTGCGGTTGTTCCAAGCCTGGAGATGGATGTTGTCAAAAGTCAGCACATGTAGAAACGATGGCGACCAAGAACATGAACGTGCCCAAAGCCAAAGTCTGAGAGGCCAGGCGAGCCCTGCACGGTGTACTTGACCGTGAAGATGCAGGGCGAGAGCTGCCAGGCCTGCGCCGTGATCTTGTAGGGCGACCTGCCACATCCTGTGTCCAATTGGAGAACAGGAGGAATTCAGCCTTCTTTGTTTGCCTTGAGTTTAGGCTGTGATGGTAATGAAGATGTACCTGTGATCGATTTCGTTGTGTAGGCTGTGATGAAGGACGTGGGGTCTTGGGCTTGGGTGTAGGTGGCCAGGAGCTGAAGGAACAGCACAATCCCAAGGATTGCCACGCCAGGTCGGATCATCATCTCGTTCAGTCGGTGTGTAGAGGGTTGTGGTTTAGAGTGCTTTGTGTAGCTTGATGAAGCAAACCAGAAAAGCGTCCCTTTTCAAGGGGAGGAGAAGGCCGCTTCATTAGGCCGCAATGACTTGCGGCAAGCCAGAGCACTTCACCACCTGCTCCAGAGGCCAAGTTCTTCGGCGCACTACACAGCCCGCCCCGGCTAGACAGTGTTCATGGAGATCTCACGCAATTTCACGCCTCTTGACAGCCTTCCAAGCCTACTTTCTTAACGCACGGCTACACAGCACACCCACATGTGCGCTCACCACGCCGTTATTGTTGGCTCACGGATTCGGGAATTCGTTGTGCTGGGTGCGAGCTAGGTCCAAGAAAAAGCCTGGTATTGGCTATGATATCTCCTGGTGTGGTGCAGGCCAGGCTTTGGTTAGGTTGGGGGCATGCTTGTTGACAAGGCCAAGTACTTCATTTTTCATCACTTGTTTGATAGCAATTGTTTTAATGAATGCCTGAACCATCAGGCAGGTCGGGCACAGCGAGAGGGCCGTCCTTGGTCACCATCGTCTTGCCTTTGTACGTGGCCTTGCCGCCTGAGATTGGGAGGTGGACGAACAAGATGTGAAAAAGAACGATTTTTATAAACGAAAAAAATAGAAATAAATCAAAAATAAATTAAAAATAAAGAAACGCACCGACAACAGCAAACTCGGGGACGACCTTGCCCCATTGCTTGTGGTTGAGGCAAGCGGCAGGATCGGAACTGGGCTGCTGGCCCTCGAGATAGACCCGATCGCCGACCTGCGCGCCCGGCGGCGGCGCGACAAGCTTGACCAGCCCTTGGTTGCTCGTCGCGCTGTCGTCGCCGGCGAGCAGCATGGCATTGCTCTCCTTGCCTCGCAACTACCGCCACCACCACCTCTACATCAGATAGAAACGATTGGCGATGAGTGCCAGCAGGACGTGCACACCTTGCTGGCCTTGAGGTTGGTGATGACGACGATGAGCCGGTCCTGCAGCTCCTCCGCCGAGTAGTACTTGACCAAGCCGGTCACCTTGCAGAGGAAGTAGAAGGAGTAGAAGAAGTAATGAATGGAATGTCGAGCTGCGCGTTCAGCAGGCTGTTCCACGTCATGGGAGATAAAGAGAGACGCACGAGCTGTCGGGTCTCCTGGCCGAGCGCGACTTGGCACACGTAGAGCGAGTCAGCGTCGGGGTGACGCTCGACGGTCACCACGCGCGCCACCTGGAGCGCCCATCCTCGCCCCATGGTGAACACTAGGTGGAAGGACGACTCACGTGTCTTCACTTCTCGCACACACGCACCTGGAGGGCCGCTTCCTCGAAGGCGTCACCCTGCTTGGGCTTCGTCTTCTGCTGCTCCTTGGGCTGAGGCTTGGCCTTTTGGGACTGGGCCTGCTGTTGAGGGGCTTGCTGGACCGGAGAAGGCGCCGTCTGCGCGCTCTGCTGGGTGCCGCTCCCCTCGGCAGAGGCCACTTCTTCTTGAATTTCAGAAATCAAAGCCCGCAGCTCCTTCAACGAGTTCGCTGCATTCACGTGTCAGAAGAGAGAGGCAGCAGGAGGGGCAATGGAAAGACTGCATACCAAATGGGCTGACTGTTGCCATCTTGCAGCAAGCGAAATGAACAAAAATATTTGAATATTTCAGACTGTTTTCCCCGCTAAAGATATGCGAACGTTATTCTCGTTATTGCGTCATGTAACTTTGTTACCGCCTCTGCTGCGTTCGTTTTTGTTATTACTTATCCTCCATGCTTGGCGCCCAGAGACCCCCTTTGGAGTCCGCAGGTTCGTTGCGAAGGTCATGCCTACTTGCCCACGCCACAACCTCATCCCTGTGACTCACCACTTTGCGCGCAGTGCCAACGCGAGTGTACGGCGGGGACGTGGGCAGAGGCGGCACATTTGCGGCCATCTTGGGCCCGTTAGGAGTGGTGCCGTTTCTTTTTGCTCTTTTCGTTGTCGTCTCGATCTTTTCTTCCTTCATTCACCGGCGTGGCGCAGTCGCCGAGAAGGGGGGCCCAGTTGTGCGCGGAAGCGACCCGCGATTGTTGGACCAACTACAAGGTCAACGTTATCTTTCATGTGTCGCGACCTCCTGTCGGGTTGTGTCGGGTCGAAGTGACGCCCAGCGTCTCCTCGATGGTGCTGCGCGCCTCGTCCTACATCCCGCCGGACGTGAACGAGCGTGGCCTCATCCTCGCCACGCTCATCAAAGGCGGCTACGAATGCAAGACCCGCTCCCCTTCAGAGCGCAGACGCAAGTGTACGGTACCATCGTCTTCCATGGCGCAGAGGCACGCTCCCTCACCAGTGGCCTGTTCGTTCCCAAACAATAGATAAACATGACGCCGACATCATGTCGACCTCCGTCTACGCGATCGCCAAGCAACAGCGGCGGTGGAAGAAATCGATGGCAAGAGAGTTTGTGGGGACCGTGAAAGAGGTCATCGGCACCTGTCATTCTCTGGGAATCACCATCGATGGTGCGTCGCCACACCGGGGCGTAGGCGGTGACCGCCGCCCTTTCTTTTTCTAACGCCACAGTTTCACAGGCTGCAAGGCGTTGGCGTTCCAGCAGGCCATCGTCGATGAGGCAGTCCCTAGCGAAGACGATGTGCCCACGTTTGTGCTTAGCGAGGATGGAGCGATGGTCGACCTCCGCCTGTGCAAGGACACTCACATGGGCGAAGAGGAGAGGCAAGTGAAGAAGGACAAGGCCACAGCCAAGATGAAGGAGAACCGACTGAAGCGAAGTTGACGTTGCTCTCGGTGTCTTAATAGCTTTTCTCACGCATAGTCCTATGAACACACTGCCCATTGCCATTGCCGCTTCTCTTGCCGGTCTGGCTTGGAAAGCCCTTCTTCTACAAGTTGCCGCCGCAGCACTGTAGCCTACCAGCCGCCGAATACTCGGACAAACTCCGCACCACTGCGAGGATGGAATCCCTCTCAGCTGGTACGTGCCGCTCCTTATTAATGACCTCTTCTGATTTTGCTCTCTGCAGCGGAAGTGTACTGCATAATGGGCGTTATATGGAGCACGGGTGCTACCGCCACGGTGGCACATGGCCACCTCAACTTTCGTTTTATGGTACCTGCATCGACGTTGGTGTGCCGGTTGCTGTCTACTTGGCCCTCAGTCACTATGCGTAGGGAGCAGGCAAATGAATAAGTTGATCCTTTTTAGACTCACCTTGGTCTTGGTGCCAAGGGTTCCATCGCGCAGCCTGGCGCAATTGTAGCGGCCGTAGCAGGGAGAGCCATGCATGTTACAAAGTTCGTAGCCACTGCGGGGGGAAGTGACGCTGAGGTTCAACAAAACGCTCCCACTTCGGCGTGCCTGCAGCCAAATCCCGATGACCTTGGCCTGAGTTGAGCAGGGCGATTTAAGGTAGTTATCTTCTTGTAGCGTAAGAGACCACCAGGTTTGGAGAAATGACCAACGGAGCGAGTTGGTGCTAAGTCCAAAAGGGCATAAATGTCTCTTTTTGGGTATGGTTTGTCCTTTTCTGTGATGAGTAAAAAAACGGCAGCAGTGCCCTTTGCGCAGGAATAGACGGATAAAGACTTGACTGCCGAGGTGCTTTACTCTATCACACAGTAAACTTGACAGAGGACTACACGTCACATCCTAGCAAGACTCGCGTCTAGAAAGGTTGCGCAACGAAGGGTCAGAACATGATGCAAAGGAAGCCTTCAGGCGACCCAGATAGCATGTGCTTGGAGATGCAGCTTGAGGCGTGCCACCAAGACTTCGCGATAGCCGCGCAGCCCCGGATCAAGAGTTCTATACCTTTCCTTCTTAATGATTCGCTCTACCTCGCACCCGCGCCTCCAACACTCTCGGCTGTCGTAGCGCCGAGTCATATTAACGACCACCTGGACGAGCCACAGTACGAAGACGACGAACATTGCATGCTCGAAAGCGATTCTTCACATCTACCGAACCTTCCTCCCATCTCAGTCCTCTTGCGAACAGAGATTTCTCAGACCAACTCTCCCTGCTCCTCTCCTGTCGACTCCCCACGAGTAACAACCACTTCCTCATCCTGCCACGTCGACACTTCATCGAAGACCGGCCGAACAGAACCACCCATGACGCCAAGCCATGCAACAAGCTCGACTTATTCCAGTTCAACATTTATGGGCCATTCGCCACTGTGGCCCCCTGCTCCGGGCAGCGGGGCACAGCTTACCACCTTTCCCGCCCGTCCAAGGGAGACCGCGGACGGTCAAGCCTGGAGCGATCCTCGACAGCAGAGAAGCTCGCAACAAGAGCGAGGGCGGGGAGCAGCTGCGGCCATGCACCATCAGCCCTGCCCGAACCAGCCGCAAAATCCGACCTGGGCCTGCTGGACGCCCAGCGGAACCAGCAGCAGTGGGTCGTTCCGGCCACAACACACACTCTACTTCCCACCGCCAACCTCGCGCGGCGATGGAAGGTCTTCGCCTGTTGCCACAACATCACAACAACCACAGCAATCGAGCTTCAGCGCCAACCGCACAGGGCCGGCTCAATACTTGAGCCACATGTCGCCCACGGCCATGTTGACATCGTTCGGCCAAGGATCCTTCTCCATTTCCTCACCATCCGTCTTGCAGTCACGCCCTCACCATTCAGCGCAGCAACAGACCGTCTTCCACTCGCCAGACGGGTGCCCCAACAACAGCAACAACAGCGGCCAGTTGTTGGGGCACCAGCAGCAACAACCGCAGCCGCAACAGCAACAGCAACAGCCTACCCGCAAGCCATCTCTTTCTAGAAGCTCGCCGCACCCACAACGTCTGGCGTCATTTGGCCAAGCCTCCGTGTCGGTCTCTTCCCCGTCACTGCTGCCCTCTATGACCTCTTCGCTTCCGCCGCCCATGTTCCCGGCCTCGCTGCGTGGGGACAAGCTGCACCCGCAATGGATCATCACGGAGGGGCGCGGGCTGGCAGAAACCAGCCCTGTCCCTGGGTCGTCTTCGGGCATGTCGTCGCCAACCGCGGGCTCGTCCCCGGGCAGCCCCGACAGCGGTCCAGACGGCCAGGGCAGCGCCAAGCGAAAGCGAGGGACGCGAGGCGGCAACGGCGCTGGCGACTTCACCTTTCTCCACCTGCAAGTTGGTAACGATGGCCGCCTTACGATGGTCAAGGAGCTGAACTGATGAGCAGCCTTTGTCTGTCTCTTCGAAAACTCTACATCTCCGGTCTGTGTGAGCCGGACCTTGCACATAGAATTGATGTTCGTCATAAACACACGGTTGCCAAAACGTGCCACTTTAATTGGCGTCCAGACGCCCATTGGGCGGAGCTTACCGAGAACAGAAGCGGCGGGCTTTGCTCTCTCTGCAGAAGGCTACGAAGCAGAGTGGGGAAGGCGAGGTCGTCTCTGTTGATCACATCAAACGGAACGCTCTTCGTTGGCTGGTGATGTCCTCCATCTGGCGGGCCTGGGGCTTTGCTGTTCTTTTCCTTTTGCTTTCTCTACTTGCTTTCACACACGGCCAAATCGCTGCCTCTGATCCGCGTCAAGGCTCCTCTTCGGCCTCGTCCTCACAGCCGTCTTCCCCGGCCGTCTCGTCGGCCACATCAGCGACATTGTCGTCGTACGAGCCCTATGGACGCATCAAATTTGTGAGCTCCTGCGGCGGGCCGGACCAGCGCCGCCGATTGAATGACGCCATCGCCCTTGTTCACTCCTTTTGGTATGACGAAGTACGCGGTGCCTCTTCTCCAAAATCAAATTTGCTTCTTCCTGACGATTGATTTTTTTGCGTTCACGCAGGCGCGTGAGATCTTCAAATCCCTGGCCACCGAGGTACGCTTGATTGGCATCCCACCCTCTACCTCTCGCCAACATCTCTTCCCCACCCATGCAGGTGGCCAATTGCACGATGGGCCACTGGGGAGTGGCCATGTCCTACCTTCAGCCGCTGTGGTCGTACCCGACAGCGCAGGAGATGCGGGCCGGGGCTGAGGCGCTCGCCCGGGCGCGGGCCACCCTCAACGACCCCAAGGTGACTGAGCTCGAGAAAGGCCACGTGTGGGTACGCGACCTCTTTGTCGTCCCTCTTTTTCTCGTAGTTCTTTTTCCATCCGGATTGTGATCGTCATTGCCTTTGGCCATTCAGGCACTCGAGGGGTTCTTCGCCGACTACGAGCGCTTGCCCTACGCCAAGCGAATCCTCCTGTGGGAGGCCCGCATGGAGCGACTGTGGCAGCGCTACCCCAAGGACACGGAGACCATCGTCTTCTTCGCGCTCGCCCTCAAGTCCCGCAGCCTGATCGACCTCGAGGCCAAGGGCGGCAAGATCCACCACAGCCTCGACACCGGTACTGATTTATCATTTCTATTTTCATTATTTTCATTATTTTCATTATTTTCATTATTTTCATTATTTCAAATTAATGAAATCTTGTGGCAGAGGAGGAGCTGGCGAGCGAGGCAGTGGTCTTCTACAACCAGAGGAAGGCGGGCAAGATGTTGGAGCTCGTCCTGCTCGAGGAGCGCTACCACCCGGGCGCGCTGCACTACCTCATCCACTCCTACGACTACCCGCTGCTCGCCCACAAGGCTCTCCCCTACGCCAAGCGGTACGTTGCTCTCTCGGTCTTCTTCGTCTGCTTCATCACCTTCTTCATGGGTCTTATGACAACGATTGTTGTCGACAGCTACGCGCTGGCGGCGCCTCTGGTGGCGCACGCGCTGCACATGCCGGCTCACATCTTCGTGCGGCTGGGCCAGTGGCGCAGCGCCATCGAGAGCGACCTGCGGGCCATGAACGTGTCCGCCCGCTTCTACGAGCGCAAGATGCGCGAGCGCACGCCCCAGCAACTCGCTGAGGCCAAGACCAAGCCCAAGGGCGGCGAGCATGGTGACGACGACGTCATGTACGACGAGTACTTGCACTCGCTGGACTATGTGGTCTACGCCTACCACCAGATTGGACACGACCGCCAAGCGGCCGAATTTGTGGCCCAAGTGATGCGCACGAGGGGCATCTACCCGGGCCTCACCCACGGCAGCGTCTACTCGCTCATCGCCGCCCCGGCCCGTTCCATGGCCGAAACTCACGACTGGGCCGCCCTCGCCCGCTTCACCTTTCCTCCGGCCCTCCACAACGCTGTACGCCATTTATTCAAATCTTGCATTTATCTCAACATTTTTATTTTATTTTGTTTTATTTTATTTTATTTGATTTGATTATCATCCCAACAAAGCCAATGATGACTTGTGAAATGACTCTAATCATTCAAGTGAAGAAAAAAATTGATATTTTGTGAGGCTAAATCGAATTTATAATCTGTTTTTTAATTTAATTTTAATTTATTCAAGAATTTCGAAACGATTTGCTAACAATGGCGGATCCCTGCAGGGCGAGAGCGTGGGCGATTGGGCCAGAGTGTTTGGGCTGTACTTGCGGCTGCTCGGTCTCTCCAACCTGCCGGCCGTGCTCGAGCCGCCCCCGGCCTTGCGGCCGGGCGACGACAACGGGGCCGAAGCCTTGGTCGCGTTGGAGGCCGCCCGGGCGGCCCGCGCCGAGCGCCTGCGGGACGTGCGGCGCGAGGTAGCCGAGAGCGTGGCGACGATGGCCAACCTGTCGACGTCGTCGCCGCGGCTGGCACGCGAGCTCCAGGAGGACCTGAGCGTGCTGTGGCGCGTGACCGTCGACGTCCAGCTGGGCGTGGCCCGGGCCCTGCAGGCCTGGGTCGAGGACCGGCGCGACGACGCGCTCGCCCTCCTGGCCCGCATGGCCGACGTCGAGGACTCCTATTTCAAGCCCTCGGTCAAGCCCTCGGTGGTCTACCCCGTGCGCGAACATCTGGCCGACAAGCTGGCCCTCGTGGGCCGCCACGACGAGGCCCTCGCGGCCTACCGCGCCACGCTGGCCCAGCAGCCCCTCCGCTTCAACAGCCTCCTTGGCGCCGCGCGGGCGGCCCGGGCGCTCTACCGCTACGAGGAGGCCACCGTCCACTTCACGAGCCTCCTCCAGCAGGTCACCGGCTGCGAGGAGGGCACCCGCCGCCCGCTGCCGCCGGCTTCGTCGTCGCGCGACGACCAGCGCGTCCGAGTGGGCCACCAGCTGAGCGACGATGAAGACGACGACGAGGAAGGAGAGTACCTCGAGGAGCTCGAGGACTGCATCTTCCGCGTCATCGACGAGCAGCAGCAGAGGCAAGACAGCGACGCCAGTGCAGGGCGTGATGGAGTGCACTACGTGGGGACCGCGGGGACGACGGCCGCGCGGCACAACGACGTCGCGTCCGCCCTCGAGTTCGTGCACCACCAGCGGCTGCTGCGCGAGCGACGCCGCCAGCGGCGTCTGGCCCTCCTGCGCCAGCGCGCGGCCGGAGGGTCACCGCTGCGTGGAGAGGACGAAGTGGCAACGCGGAGCCCTGTGGTGGTCGTCGAGCTGCCGACGCTGTGCCTCTACTTGGGTCTCTCGGCCATCTTGGGCTTTGCCGCATCGCAGGCCGTCACCCACTACCGTAAGAAGAACAACTGATTTGATGCAAGATCGTAAGATGTCGATTTGTAGAGACAACATTTGTAAATTGATTGAAATCGTGTTGAGTTCCAAAGCGGTGGTGTTGGTGATGTCCTCGTTTAGGACTGGGAACCGATGGTGCCATAGTCCTCGCTTCCAATGGTGCCGTAGGCCTCCCTGGTCTTGGTCGAGGCGCTGCCCGTCACCGAGCCATCTGTTGTAAAGGTTCGCATGAGCTGATGGAGGTAGGAAGAGAGTGATGATAGGGTGGAACGTGACGTACACTCGAGAGAGCGCTCTTTGTAGATATAGTACGAGACGAACGACTGGGCGGCAACAAGCCACACCATGAGGTAGGCCAGCACGCGGCTGAACGAGATGTAGCCGTAGCAAAGGCTCGAGGCGTGGTGGTGGCTCAGGCCGAACCACTCGTGGCAGTGGTTGGGGTGGCGGTCGTAGAGGTCGTAGAGGCTGTGCTCGTAGCCCAAGAAGCTCATGCGGCCCAGCAGGCACAGCAGGTTGAACAAGCAGATGACCGAGTACTACACAGCAGGTCATAAAAGAAGAGGATGAGCCCCACTTGTGCGAACGGTATACCGGGGAAGCAAGAAGCGTACCACGCCGAGGTAGTCGACTCCGAGGGTGATGGCCGCGAAGAGACCGAAGATGGCGGTCAGACCGAGCTGGGCGGCCCACTCCCATTCGGCGGTGGCCAGCAATAGAACTGCGAACAGCTGTGTAACGAATAAACACACCAACTTGCGGTTAGTGGTCGAGGTATTAGGAACGAGAGAGGCCCAGGAGAGTGCGCACCATCTGGACGACGATGTGCAGGAGCAGAATGTACTTGAGGAACCGGAAGGAGCGAGTGCCGCGTGTGGCCAGTGACCCGGCGATGATGCTGAGGATCAAGAGAAAGAGGAAGCCCACGATGGGAATCATCCACCGGTGCATGTCATGCTGCGAGTCCCTGTAATCCTCTAGGCCCTCTGCAAGTGGCATTTTGGTGTTGGTGGGTGGGTGAGCTTGATGTCAGGCTGGGCCGGCCTGCTGTAGTGTTGAGGTTGACGAGTGCTGGGCGCGTAAGTGTATGTAGTGAATGAATGCTCTACTTGACCTGGTTTTATAACGGTAGGCCGCCAGGCCCGTCCGCTTCGCTCGAGGATTCCTCGCGTGGGCCATGACATCAACGACGTGCCCGATCGCGTTTTCCGTCCTCTTCCTCGCAAAACCCAGCCCCAACCGTCGTGGAGGCCGTCGGTCACACACCCCACACTTCGGCAGCCACACGGGCGACATTTCGGCAACCAGCTCCGGGTCCTGCTCCGGATTGAGGTGTCTGCTGACGTCATCCTTGAATCAAATAATTATAATTTCTTTTTAGTCCGCTGACGTCAGCTGGACGCTTGAAGGACCTCCTTGAGGACGTCGAGCGCACGGTCGACGCGGGCCATGTCGGCCTGGCTGCCCATGTGGCCCAGCCGGAAGACTTCTCCGGCCAGCGGGCCGTAGTTGCCGCCGACGACGAGCCCACGCTCACGAAGGGCCGCGTCAAAAGCCTCCCACGAGGCGAAGCGGCCGCCGCGCTTGACCAGCGGCACGTAGACCGCGGTCACCGTCGCCGCGTAACCGTCTTCTTCTTCTTCATCTTCTTTTTTACCTTCATCTCCTTCGTTTGTTTGTTCTGTCGTGGCCTTGGCCGGTTTCACGTAAAGCGCCAAGCCCATGGCGTTCAGCTGGCGGCGGCAGTGCGCCGCGACGCGGGCGTGCCGGGCGAGCTGCTGCGGTAGGCCCTCGGCGGCCACGGCGTCCAGCGCGCGTTCCAGCGCCGCCAACTGGTGCCAGTCAAAGGTGTATGGCAGCAGGCGCCGGGCCACGGCGCCCCGCCAGGGCAGCAGCGCGTCGTAGCCCACGTAGCGCACGGCCTCGATCCGGGCCCAGGCGCGCTCGCTCACGGTCACGATGCTCAGCGACGGCGGGCAGCTGAGCGCCTTCTGCGTGCCGAGCAGGCCCAGGTCGATGCCCC
>NAVB01003241.1:0-16990 GCA_002179805.1 Acanthamoeba lenticulata | reverse complement strand
CTTCAAGGTCGACTACACGACCAAGAAGGAGGGCCAGCTCAACCGCTACACGGGCCACTCGACCGTCCAGAACCTGGACAAGGTCGACGGCCCCGTCGTCGCCATCGACCACTTCAACTCGGACTCCCAGTCCGTCCTCGTCTACGCCACGGGTACACTTTCCTTCTTTTTTCTCTTTTGATATTTGTCTTGCAATTATATTTAGATTTTAATTTGAATTGTTTTTTAACAAAAATATTTTTTAAAAAATACAGGCAAGGGGCTGGTGCGCGGGTGGGACCTGCGGCAGAGGCGCGAGGTGTTTGAGATGCGGAACGGGCCGGAGCTGGGCGTGCTCCGGACCTTTGTCATCGACGCCGGGCGCAACTGGCTGGTGACGGTGACGGCGCGCGGCTTCTACCGCTGCTGGGACCTGCGCTTCGGCATCCCCGTCAAGACCTGGCGCCACGCCGCCGCGGCCAAGCGCAACGTGCACCGACTGGCGGCCGCGCCGCCGCCGCCGCCCACCAAGCAGCAGCAAATGCAGCACCAACAGCACCAACAGCAACAGCAGACGCAGACGCAGCCGATGCAGCCGCTCGCGGCGCTGTCGTCACCCTTTTTCTTCGCCGCCAGCGGCGACAACCAAGTCGACCTGTGGGACATCGAGGCCGCCGTGCCGCGCCAGGTCTATCGCATCGCCTCCGAGTTTGGGGCCCACACCGCCTCGCCCTCCCCGGCTCCCGCCAGCGGCGGCGGCGGCCTCATGGGCGGTTCGATCTCGGGCGCGGCCAGTTTGCACAACCCGGCCGCCCTCGACTTTGGCACGGAAGACCTCCAGCGCCAGGTGAGCAGCAGCGAGAACTCGATTCGGGCGATCCTGTCGGGACCGAGCGACGGCGGTCTCGGGACGCCCAACTACGTGATCACGGCCGGCACGGACCGTTGTATCCGGTACTGGGACATGACCAACGTGACCAAGTCGTTCATCGTCTCCGGGCCGGCGATGACGGCGTCGACGGGCGCCGCGCAGCTCCCGGTCTACAGCGCGCAGACGACGGGCCCGACGACCTACTTCCTCGAGACCCCGCCGCCCACGCTTCTCTCCTCGCTCGGCGGACACGGCCCGCTGTCCTCCTCTGCGTCGCTCTCGTCGTCGTCGGCGAGCACGGCCGGGCCGTCGACCTCGTCGCCTTCGCTGTCGTCGTCGGCGGCAACGGCCGAGAGCCCGCGCCACACGCTGAGCAAGCAGCGGCCGCCCCCCATCCACCATAACGACGCCATCACCGACATCGAAGTGCTCGAACTGCCGACGCGACTCCTCATCTCGAGTTCGCGCGACGGCGTCATCAAGGTGTGGAAATAAGAGAAAGATCTTCGTGACGATGCTACCGCGGCAGCTGACTGCGCTCTCCCATCCCATTCGTCGTTTGTCTCGGACTCGTAAATAGTAAAGTTGAAAACGTTTTTATTTATTTATTTTCAAGGAGCTGTTTTTCAAGCGCGTCCGGCAATGTTGTTGCGCTTGGGCATGGTGATGGTGACGAGCGCTGCGCTGAGGTCGATCTTGGTCCGGTTGGCGTCGCACCACTCGGGTACGGTAACGATGAGGCTACACTTCTCGTGCTTGTTATTGCCGCCGCTCTTCACCGTCCTCACTCCCGGCGGCAGTGGCAAGAGCGGAGGCACGATGAAGCTCGTCGTTGTCGATGTGCTGCCCCACGCAGGACGCTCGCGGAGGGTCACCCGGGCGAGGGTTCCGTTGAGGCTCGTCTTGGCCTGCAGACCCAGCACGACCAGTTGCAGGACCAACGCGCTGCGGTCGTCGGTCTCGGTGGCCATCATGGGTGGGTAGCCCTCGGACGTCCGCTTGACTAACACGGCGCCTGCAGGCAGTACGGAAGATCCGTCCTCGCTGCCCGCTGCTGCGCCGACGCCAAGGCCTGGAACCAGATCAGACAGAGCCACGAATTGGTCGTCCCCGATCCAGCCGTCCGTGTCGTCACCGACAGGCCCGGCGGCAGCGGCCTGGCCGGGCTGCGCCTCCTCATCGGCGGAGGTGGGAGACGAGGGCTGTTGTTGTGGCGCCGTCATCGTCGGCATGAGAGGAACGATGCCCGGCACAAACGGGAACGGCATCAAGTGGCCGTTGGGACCAGCCACGGCTGGCCCGGGGAACGGATAGCCGTTGAGCGGTAGATAAGGCGCCGGATAAAAGGCACCTCCGTGCGGCAATCCGTTGAGGTGAGCTGGAGGCGGCATATGAGGGGCCGTTTGAAGGGCACCGCCAGGGCCAGGCATGTGGTGCATCGGTGGGCCGGGGAGGGGCGACTGCGCTGGAACCCACATGAGTGGAATGCTGGCGGGTGGTGGCATAGGCGAGGAAGTAGGCGGATCACGAGGCGGCAATGGTGCTGGCTCGGGTTGCGCCGTAGTTACAACAGGAGTGTACGGGAAAGGTTGACTGGACCAAGCCGACGTGGGCGCGGCAGACGGGAGGATGCCGTGAGTCGCAGCAGGCAAAAGCTGCGGCACCACTGGGCCAGGCCAGAAAGGTTGGGCTGCAGGAGAAAGCGATCGAGATGCCGGAGCTGACGATTGCGACGGGTGGCTAAGATAAGAGACCGCTGCGGAAGTCTGCAGAGTCTGGGGATTCTCTGCGCCACCGGCGATTTGGGCTTGTGGTTGGGGCGAGGTAAGTTGAGGCTTCGATATAAGCTGCGGTTGAGGTTGAGCGTGCGGTTGCGGTTGCGGTTGCGGTTGCGGTTGCGGTTGCGGTTGCGGTTGCGGTTGCGGTTGCGGTTGCGGTTGCGGTTGCGGTTGCGCCGCCTTGGCCTGTTGCTGCTTAAGCTTACGTTCATGTTGCTCCTTCGTTAGGCGTGTGTCGAAGTAAGAGGACCGAAGCTCAGGCCCCACGTAGGAGTTGTGAGCGTGACAGTACTCCATCAAGTCACGCCAATGTTGGTCCTGTTGAGTTCACGACGTAAGAAGCCGTGCAGAAACGCAAGAGGAAAAGACAGTCACGGGGCTAGGTACCTGATGCAGCACGTATGGGTCGCCCACCACGACCAGTAATGATCTTGCGCGAGTGAGGGCCGTGTTGAGCCGACGTGGGTCGCCCAAGAAGCCGATGCCGTGCATCCTGGACACACAATCGTCACACTTTAGCACACAGCAGTGGTCGCCGGGGCAAGGAACAAGACAGAGAAGAACTTACTTATCACGCTCTTGCCACTCAGTAGAGGACCGGACTGTGGAGATGAAGATCGCTTGCCGCTCCTTGCCCTGCATTTCTGTCACGCTGCTAACGTCCACTTGCCTAGCCCGACGACACACATGCAAGAAGGTCATCAATGGTTTGTTGGCCTCGGCAAGGCAGAACTTCAGAAGGGAGGGGGAAAACCAGAGCTTCTTCTCTCGTAGCAGCTGCCTAATCTTGCCGGTTTGCTTGTAGAATGGCGAGATAACGCCAACGTCGCGCTCCGAGAGGTGCAGTTCATCAAGCAAGCTTCGCACCAACCGGGCCACCACGACCGCTTCGTGAGGGTTGAAGAAGGATGGCGAGTCTCCTTCCTGCATCTCTTGTCCCTCGACCCCTGTTGGCCAATCATCAAGAGCTTTAGTCGTTACTCCTTCCATCACTTTCACGACTAAGAGCGGTACCGACGAAGAGAAGTGGAAAGTTCTTGTTTCGCAGTTCGCTCCATTGGCTCATCGTGTTAGTCTGCTTGGCCATTGCCACGAGGCGGTTCTGGTAGAAGTGTCTAGAGGAGAATTCCAGCAAGACTGGATGCGACCGGTAGTTCTTCACGAGTGTGTGGAACAGGTGAGGCCATTTCGCGTAAACTGGCAGATTGGCCAATCTCTCCTGTGAATGCAGCCGCGCGTGAGCATTGAAAAAGGCAATGAGCAACGGCAAAGAGTGTGCAATGCGTACCATGATGCTTTTATCGAGGCCGTGCAGCTTGCTCGATGCGCTGAGAATGTGTGGGCCCAACTGCTTGTAATCGCCAGCCAGGATGAGGCTTGTGTTCTTGGAGGCCAACGTGATTGGAACCAAAGCACAAGCCTGTTAAACACAGCACAAGGTCTTAGTGTAGTGTTATCTTGTTTAAGGCTCGTTGGCAGCCTTACCTCCATCATTTGTGCAGCTTCATCGAGAATGATGTGAGTAAAGTGACCTTGTGGGACTCCTACACCAAACAAAGTTGATGAATTCATCCTGTTCACCGCATGTACGTCAATGGACTCGAATTGAACGGAACAAAATGTTGAGGTCTCATACGCAGTGGATATGATTACTCGAAACTGCAACAGCTGGGCAAGTGGCGGAATCGAAAAGACGTCCGCTTCTTCATCGTATCTCGTGTAAGGGTGTACTGATGGTGGCACTTGACCAGGAGATCTTTGAAAATAGCAAATCGTTGGATGATTGTGTGTCATCAAGAAGGTCAAACGGGTTGTACCGGTGAAGGGCGTAGAAACGGAAGAGAGTGTGGGGAGAGAGACCAGCAAAATCTGCCAAGCTCACCGCAAATGCATCGGCCGCACTGCATAAATACGACATGAGAGATGCTCATCAAGGAGCTAGCAAGGACGGAAGAGGGAACCTGTTCGAGGGTGCACAGATGAGCAGTTTCGCTTCAGCCGGCCACGTGGTGAGGATCTGTTTGATCGCCTCAACCAGCGTTCTAAGGTTGTGTCAGTCGAGCACCCAGAAGCAAACAACTTCGTCCCGTACCTTGTCTTGCCTGTGCCGAAAGCTCCGAAAAGCAGCAATGGAGGGCGAACGCTGCTGTCATTAACGCGGTGACTGACGATGGCACGCACAGCACGGGCCTGTTCCTCATTCTCTGCTATCCTCTTGTCTTCCCACTGAATCTTGAGATCACGACCGGCTCCTCCAGTCGGAGTCTCTCCTTTGCACTCCGGCCAGACCAGATCGATGTCGGCTTTGTCCACAGCGCGGTGCATATACCGATGCTCCATGCGAGAAAAGCTGAACCGAACATTATACAGCTGATGCGGGTCATTGGACAGTCTGTCGTGTCATAGCAGTGTTTAGCAGATGACTTCAGCCACCACGTCCAGGACGAACAGTTCAGAAACGGGCGAGTACCGTCGGTGAAAGTCATGGCAGAGCGTGAGCAGCACATGATCTTTCATGACGACATCTACAATGCCTTCATACTCGTAGTCGGTCGTGCCGGGCAGCCAAACGTAGACAATGTCGTTGGGCAGCAACGAGGGACGATTCTCAACCAAACCTTTTGCGGGCAGCTGGTTAGTCACCCACTCAATTGCGATGAATCGGTGCATAAACTTACCTGGAACCATGAGCTTGCATTTGGGGTTGGACTGTTGGTCCACCTCTACCACCTTTCCCTTCTCTTCGTAGAACAGAACTGGCTCGAGGGTAACGTTAAGCAGTGAAAACTTTCTCATATTCACCACACCCTGCGCTTCCTCGATCCACAGCAGGTCATGCAGCCGATGACTGAAGTACCAAAGCATCGCTGATGTCAATGAGTGCTGGGTGTGGTTGCAGCTGATGGATCGTACCGATAATTCTCTCGTACCAACCACGGAGAGAAAGTAGTCAGGCGGCCATGGGCTGCTACGTCTTCCTGTTGACAACGGGCAGTGTGAAATGCAACGTAGGAAGGAAGGTGCTTGTCTCTCTTAGGAGGAATACCTGAAGAGTCTTGTCGATAGGGTATTCTTCGAGTCGCTCAACGTAAAGGGTCTCCACCGGAGTATGGAGATGTGATTTAGAAGCTCGGGTTGGGCGATGCGCAGGGATGATGATGCGCTGAATGTCATCCAGCTCTTTTGGCTTGTAAGGCGATGAAGGCTTGAGCAGGTCAAGTTCATCCGGATTTGAGACCTGCAGGAGCCCAGAATGAGCTTGGCGTGACCCAAAGGAGGAAAAAAAAAGCTGCACACCTCCACTTTCAACGGCAGGGACATCGTGAAGTTGCGGCCCTCCACAACGAGCAAGCAGCGATGAATTCCAAAGCGAAAAGGTTCACGAGGCTCGAAGCTCAGCTTGATTAAGTACTTGTCCCCCTGGTGGAGCTCAAACCCATCTGCCCTCAAAATGTCGTTAACGCACAAGCCGAAGGTGGCTGAAAGCGAAACGCTGCACCTTGGCGAATCTTGTTGTGATAGCGGAATTCCAGTGAGGAAGGGATAAGGTCTAGCGTGTGCAACACTCGGGGCTGAGCCCCTGTGTTCTTCAACTCGACAGTCCACTCGCACTAAAATCCCAAGAGAAAAAAATTAAATGAAACAAAAAAAATTCGAACGTTCACAGCGAGCCGTACCGCTTGGCCAGGAGAGAGCACAGTCGGACGCTTGCCCGCGATGAGATGGAGGTTGGCAGGCTTGCTTGCTTCGCGGGAGCGTTCGAGAAGGTCTTCCTGTCTACGCAGCTTTTGGGCGAAATGGGGGTTGCTTGGCTCTCGGTGGGGACGCACTCGCACGGGCAGGTCGGCGATGACAGCTGCAGTCTCATTCGTATCGCCTAGAACCGCAGAGGCCGCTTCAGGAGAGCTGAAGGTCACGAAAGCATAGTCACCGTTGTGTTGTACCGCTACCACCCGGCCCCACTTCGAGAAATATTGCTCTATGGCGCTACTGCTGATGCCAGAGACTCGTTGAACGCATACGGAGAGGCGAAACGTAGGTTGCTCCTCTGTCTCAACGCTGGGGGGAGTCGTCCTTGTTCGTGTAGACCTGGGGTCGTTGGGCGGCGTTCTTCGCAACTTGTTGGAGTTGGTGCTGGCCACCGCAGTGCTCTTCGCCGTACCAGGATGTTTCTTCATGCGTAGGCTGCTCTCGTTCAACCTCGGCACAAGTAGAGTGTTGTGTAGCAAGAGGTGCTTCGCTCTTCAAGGCTTTCGTTTGCTTTTGCCTGCGCTCTGTTTTTTCGAACGAATTTAATTTTTTTGGTGACAACGCACGACCGATTCCTGTCCTGGACAAAAACTGGTAACGCCGAGTAAAGACGAAGACAACACGCAGAGGTGCAGGAACGTCCACACATGTCCGGGCATCGCCAGGAAGCAGTTCATCGAAGAATGAGAGAGTGAATACACGGGTCCCGAATTCAGTGGGCTGCGGCCGGCAGCGCGCAGTAGGTGGGGAACTCGCTCCAGCTAAAGACGTCGCTCCGCGCAAGCTCCTCCTCAACCTTGAGAAGCTCCTCAAGTCCCTCTTCCCACACTGGCACGTCGAACTTCCTGTCGCTGATGTTGCGCTCAAGCTCGAGTTGCTCGCGGCCACCAGCGGGCAGGTGCTTCAGCTCGGCTTCCATCCTTGCGATCTCCCTCTTGAGCTGCGTGATGTGGTCACGTGCATGACTGGCCGAGGTGTACTCCTTCAGCAAAGCCTCGCGGCGGTCCAACAGGCCACACACGATGTTGCGTTTCTCGCGGTTGATGCTGTTCTCGAGCTCCTCGATATCGTTAATCTTCTCGATCATTTTCCTGCGCACGCTGTCGATGCGATTACGCTCGGCCTCTACGACCAAGCGCTCCCGCTCGAGCTTGCGCAGCTCATCCAAGTAGGTCGCCCGCTCAGCTGGCGTCCACTTCTCAGCGCCTGGTACGGTGATCTCGGGCGCCTGCGAAGCACGTAGCCTCGTCAGCACAAGAGAGAGAGAGAGAGCAACACACAAGCTTGTGTGCGGGCACGTACCCTGTGCTTCTGAATTGGAGGAAAGGAGCAGAGCAGAGAGAAGAACAGAGCGAGAACGGCTAGGCCGGCGAGCAGACCCTGCAGCTTGTTGAAGTGCCATGTTTTATCCGGGAGGACCATCCGCCGTGAACGGACGCCTCTTGTGATGGATTTCTTCTGCGTCGCAGAGAGCGGGTGGCCCAGGTTGTCCTGGATCCTGAGAACGAGCTCGTCGACCTTCTGCCGGGACGTGCCCTCGAGTTCGTTCCAGAAGAAGACCCGGCCGGCCTTGTCTAGCGCGTCGATGTTGGGATCCAGCTTGCACAGCGCCGCAAAGTTTTCCTGGTCGTTCTCGCCCATGAAGACGAGCGAGACTGCAACAAGATTGAACGTCAGCAAGAGTTCAAGTCAGTGAACGGAACAAGGAGCAAGTGGGGTACCGCGGCCGATCCGGGTGCGGTGGAAGAAGAGGCCCAGCGGATCGTCGAACTCGCCAAGGCGGGTGGTGTTGCGGTGGAGCAGGAGGACTGTGTGCGGGTACTCGCCCTGATCGTAGAACTTGCGGAAGCCGTCGTAGCGCGGGTAGGTTTGGATGTGAAGCTTGTGCCCGGAAGCCGACTTGGACGGCAGGTTGCCGCGTACGGCGTCTTCGGTGCCCACGAACAGCATCGTCGAGGCATTCACTGGTTGTGCTGCACGTGCAACACCGTTAAGAGAGGCCAACATGATCACAACTCCCAGCAAGCCAGAACAGGGTACAGGTGCTGGATCTGGCGGCATAGATGGGCATGCCGTCGGCCTCCGTGGTTGCCAAAGTCTCGCCTGGCAGGACAAGATGAGTCAGTCACAAACGAACCACAAGACTGCACAAGGAGAAGAAAGCAGCAGAGTGACAGAAGAGTGGACACCTGTGGTGATAGCAACAGTTTCAGTGTGGATTTTCTTTGGGACATGGTGAATACCTGTCTCCTCTTCAAGCAGGGGCTCATCTATGGAGGCCATGATGATGTTCAACAAGACGGGAGAAATGAAGAGTGGTGTGTAGGTGAGAGTTGGAGAATGAGTGATACAAGCCTGGATCCTGTGTTTACAAGCTGAAGTGGGATGGCGTGGTGGACCGTTCGAGGCGGATTGCCACCAATCCGCGTGCAACCAGAACCCGGGTCGAAGGCTTCCCGAAACCAACCAACTTTTCGCCCGTCTCTCCTCCCTGCCCACCTCCTCGTTATCTTGCACAGACGCCAATGAAAAATCAAAGGTTTAAATTCCTTGTCGACATAAAATTTTGGCTAGAAGTGGAGGATGAAGCGCTTCCACTGATCGGCCACCTCCACCGCTTTGTCGGGCGTCGCTTGATGCTGCCATATCGGAGTGGTGTTGTTGTTTTGGTGCCAGCGCTCGGTAGCCTCGCGGATAAAGCTCGTCACGGCTGCACGGTACTCGGCCGAGTGCGTGCGGAAGTGGCCCACGTGCGGGCTGTCCGGCCAGCATTTCTGCGCGCGCATGTTCGCGATAAGCGTCATCAGGTCCAGCGCGAGCTGCTTGAGCCAACCCAAATATTTGGCCTTTGTGGGCGACACACACGTACCTCGGTGAGTGGAATTCCCATGTCCTTGGTGATGCGGATGGCTTGCTCCACATCGGTGTAGGGGATCAGCTCATCGCCCTTGCTGTAGAGGAATAGCTGCGGACACTTGGGCTGCATGGCCGCGCCATTACGTGATGTGGGCCATTCCGTTGATACGACGTAGAGGAGGAAAGATAGAGAAAGTACCTGAAAGCGCGTGTAGGCGTCGAGCAGGGCGCTCATGTTGCCTCGGAAGAAAGGAGGCATGAAGGCGAGGGCGAACAGAGACCGAACGATCGGCGAGATGAACCAGTGGTGATAGGTCGGCTTGCCCTGGTTGGTGATGCCCATCGAGCCCAAGAGCGCGCCGCCGAATCCTGCAGGAGCCATGGGGTGGCGTGGCTGAAGGTCCGCCGCTGGCGAGCAGAGAATCTACGAGCAGGCGTGTACCCTTGGTGAAGACCTCCACGGACAGGTGCGATGGCGTCGAGTCCAGGATGCAACCCACGGTCGAGTGCAGGACGCGCTCGTACTGATTGAGGGCCCATTGGTACAAGTCGTGTTAACGGGCCCGCGCTTGGGTCCAAGAGGAGACAGGGCGCACCTGGCTTGCCTGTTCGACCTGTCGGAGAACATTGGCATAGAAGTAGAAGCCGTTATTGCTGAAGATGTGAAACAAGATGGGCCGCTGTTCGTCCTTCCCGCTCAACTCCACCGCGTAGCGCAGCAGCCGGGTCGCGTTTTCTACTCCGAGCTGTGGAAGCAGCCTTCCCAACATCGCTCGCATGAGTTGACATTGCAGAGAGAGGAAGGAGGACGGTGACCACGCACATCGTGGTGGCAGGCGGGATGAACGAGAGGGTGTCGTAGCCCTGGTTGCTGTACCAGCCCGTGTACTTGCTCAAGTGCCGCTCGTTAGCGCCCAGCCAGCCGAGAGCAAGCACGAGCGGGCGTGCTTTCTGCCCCTCTTTCCCTGTTTCGCGGCACAGGAGAGGTGAGAAGCTCAGCTCGCCAGCGTCACAAGTGGAGTTGTGAGTAGACGAGGCGGCACCTGGCTGGGCAGGGAGAAAGGCAAAGCCGTCGCGCTGCCACGCGGTGTCCGGTGCTGTGCTGTAGTGCGCGCAATACACCGTTCGGTGGCCCGCGAGTCGAGATTGAAGGCACAACACTGAGGTACGCCGCATCTTCTCGCCTTCTCCACTGGACGAAAATAAAGACTACGGCTTTTATTTTAAAATTCATAAATAAGTGGCCCACCGGTGCTCCTCACCACGATGGCCTGCAGTGAGGTATTGAACCAGGACGTCGGCCTTTGGCGGGACTTGACTGAGCAGCTGTGGAGCGGTTCGGAGGAAGTGGCACGGGAGGTGGGCGCATGGGGCGGGGCGGCCCGAGGAACTGTAAATACTGAGCCACCTGCGTCTGAATTTGAAGCTTCACCGCGAGGGGGAGCACTTCCCCCCGTTCTTCCATGTGGAAGTCCTTGGTGCGTGGCCGTGTGAGGCCGGAGAACGTCCGACGTTGGAGTTAGCACCAACAGGGCGCAGAGGCAAACTGAAAAACAAATAGAAAACAATACAATACAGAAAAGAAGATTTATTCATCCGAACTGGCCTGTGCTGCCACGATGAACGCCTTCGCGTTGTTGGAGTCCCTTGGGGACACGACCAGCTACTTTCAAGACCTCGTCAACAAAAAGGATGCCTTTGGCATCGACCTTCTCGATCAGGACGAGTTCCTCAGCGAGGTCATCGCTCAACAGCCTCGCCTCCTATCTCTGTACGCTGCCTATGTCCCACCGATTTGCCCATCAATCATTGATTATTCTTTTTTTCCTTTGATTTGCACTTTGCCTCTGTCGCCAGCTTGTTGGTGCCAGAGGCTGCTCGGCTGCAACTCTGCTTGGCGTTAGGCGAGTGGCAAGGCATCACCGATACCGAGGAGAAAGGCATGCGGTACGTGAATCCTTCCTCGTGGCAGCAGTGGCTGCCCTTCATTTTCTCATGCATGCTTCGCCTCACTGGTCGTCTGCAGCTACGCCCACATGTGCTCGGAGGTGTTCTGCATGGACGTGAAGTCCATCCAGGACTTCATTCTCAGCCCTGAGTTCGACACCGGCGCGCCCTTTGCCGCGCGTCTACTGGCCGTGCTCGACCGCGACGCGCCTATCGGCATCGTCCCCAGCCAGAACCTGTGCAAGATCCTCTCCTCGCTCATCAGGCATCGACGCAAGGAGGTGCGGCCCTGCTTCGTCTTGACCATCACCACCAAGACCCTCACTGACGCCACTTTGGCAGGCCTTTGAGCTGTTCAAGAACCACACAGGCCTGGTCAAGCGGGTCGCTGTGCATGCCGCCGGCTCGTCTCCGCGCTTGGCCGACGTCCTGTGGCAGTTCATGGAGGACGAGTCGGTCGATCCGCTCGGCGTCGTCGAGGTTCGCCGGCCTTTTTCGTGTGTGCATGCATTGGTGTCACCAAAGACTGACCAGCAGAGTCCGCGGCCGCGCGCAGTGGCTGCACCGCGAGGGATTGGTCCCGCAGCTGCTCGCGCAGCTCGAGGCCGGCATCGACGTCGCTGTCACGGCGCTGAGCGTGCTCACGAACCTCGTGGAGCGATCGGACGCCAACTCGCTGCTGGTGCAAGCCGCCCTGTCCGAGGATTCGGTGCAGCAGCTCGTTGCCTTCACGTTCACTCATGCCGCAGAGGCCAACAACGACGCTGTCTACGTGCGCCCTTTGCCCTTTCTCCCTTTCGGCCCCCAATGCGCTTCCCGCTAGCGGCCGCTGACCACACTTCACGCCACAGCGCAAGCAGCTTGTGAGCGGCCTCGAGTTTGTGCGCACGCTGCTGGACTGGTGCGTTAAGTCTGCGGATAGCGACAACGTCCGCGCGGGCAAGAAGCGAAGGCGCGCCCTGTGGCTGGTGGGCAGCGAGGCCAAGCATGCCGACCACCTCTGCGTGCGCCTTGGCGGTGCGCTTTCTTCCCTTCGAGGTGCCTTGTCCATGTGGCTCACATGCGTTTGTCTGTGGCTCGGCGCAGACTCGCCCCTCTTGGTCGGCGTGAGCGCGCAACTTGACAAGCTGGCGGCCCTGCTCCAGGGCCCGGTGGAGGTCCGTGCACTCTTTTCGGTGGGAGACTACGCTGTAGTGACCCCGAATATTCGACTGATCCGGCTTTTGGGCGATCGATGTTTGGCGCGCGCCGCCGGAGAGAGCAGGATGGCAAGTTCGGGACCGTGCGGCTTGAAATCGGGCGTCTCCTGTCGGCCCTGCTGCGCACCAACAACTCCACGGTCGCGCAGCGCTTCCTCGCCCTCAATGTGCTGCCACGATGCCTGGTCAGTTCCACTCATCATGCCTGGCCACGCTTGTTGCGTTTCTCACTCGCGCTGCCGGCGGGCCCCGGGGAGAGCAGGAGCTGTTCTTTGAACACACGCTGCTGAACCTGTGGCACCACGAGGTGCTCAAGATAGTGGTCCATGTGCTCGAGGATCATCCCTCGGAGGAACTGCTGGCCTCTCTCTTTGGGCAGGGCCGGCTCCTGAATCGCGTTGTCAGCAGCGAACGCGAGGCCACGGGGCGGCGCGACGGCCACCATGGCCACGTCTACGTCATTGCCCAGACCATCGCTGCCTCCACGCGTCCCAGCGTCGTGGCCTGTGCCGAAGGTGCGAACGACAAAGGACACGACGCGAACGCAGACCACGCTCACGTGCATATATGTTCAACAGGCAACGCCGAGTGGCAGGCATTCGCCGGCTCTATTCTGCGCCAGTTGGTCGAGAAGAACGAGTACTCGCAGTATGCGCCGGACGAGGGCATGCGCAACGCCACCACGGCCTCGTCGACCACGCACAAGGTCACGGATCTTCAGGTCGACGAGCCTGACGCCGCCGGCGGGAAGAAGCAGCGCCTGAACTCGACACCGCCGGCAGCTGCGCCGCAGACGACGAGCGCGAGCTCGCCAAGTGCTGGTGATTGGGCCAAGTTCGATGATGACGACGACGGCGTTGAGTGGGCCAAGGCCGCAAGCCCGCAGCCCACGTCCGTGGCTTCGTTCACGGCGTTTGTGCCGCAGCAGGCGACGGCGACGACTGCCGCGCCTGATGCCAACTGGGCCTCCTTCGATGACGACGAATTCGAGTGGACCACGACGGCCGCTCCTACAGCTACGACTGCGGCTCCTGTCGCCGCACCACAGCAGGTCCTCCTCCTTCTCCCCCAGCTTCCTCCAAAGGTCTACAACTCACGTTGCTTTCGGCAGACTGCAAACTGGGCCACGTTCGAGGCCGCTTGGCCACCACAGCCGGCCGTGCAGCCGCCAGCCCAGCAGCCAAGCGCCAGCACAACAACAACAACTGGTGCGGAGGATTGGGCCAAGTTTGATGATGATGGCGATAACTGGGCCAAGTTTGGTTGATCCTTTGGCAGCTATCAGAGTCTTGACAAGAACAGACAGTCTACAACGTAAAGCTCTCCAATACAAGTTGTGACGTGAGTATGCTGGTGTGGCGCCACTCGTTGCGTGAACCCGCGTGCTTTCGGCCAGGTTGTCCACCAACTCGCCCAAGAGCGGCCGCGTTGCGGAGGCCCAAAAAGCGGTCATCCACTCTGCGGTTTGCCGCCGTGCTGCCTCTAGAGGCTCCACCACTTTGCGGACGCTCCTGGCCGGGACGGCAGCACCCCAACGGCTCCGTCCGAGGAGCAGCAGAGCTGAAATTTCGTGGACTCGGCCATAAAGAGAACAAAAGCCAAATGGTTGGGGCGGGATCGGACCTTTCCACCATTCGATATCTTCTCCGGTCGATACCGCGCCCGCAACCTGCGCGACATACTGCAAAGAGAAGTGTCTCACCCTGCTCCGCGCCGCGACGAATAGACCCTCTTCTCTTCAGAAGCCGCACTCATACTCAAAACACATGGCTCTTCAGCTGGGCGAGAAGCTCTGGTCGGCCATTGAGCTCAACTGGCTGCCAACCTACCATGACTGGCGGTCGGCCCACTTGTGGATGAACCAGCACTATGAGGTCCCCTTCGGCCTGTGCCTCCTCTACGTTGTGGTCATCTTCGGCGGTAAGCGGATCATGAAGGACCGGCCGGCGTTCGACCTTCAGCAGCCGCTCTTCTGGTGGAACGTCTTCCTCGCCACCTTTTCGGGTCTCGGAGCCATCTGCACCGTTCCGCACATCGTCCGGGAGGTGACGGAGAAGGGCTTCACGCACGACATGTGCTCGCCCGAGTCGGAGTTGAAGAATCCGTGGGTGTACCTCTTCTGCTTGAGCAAGATTCCCGAGCTGCTCGACACGGTCTTCATCGTTCTGCGCAAGAAGCCCCTTATCTTCCTGCACTACTACCACCACGTGATGACCCTCATCTACTGCTGGCACGCGTGGGCTCATCACATCCCGAACGGTGGCTGGTTCGCGGCGATGAACCTCATCATCCACACGCTGATGTACTCGTACTACGCGGCCTGCGCGAACGGCGTGCGATTCAGCAACCGGACCCGGTTGTCGATTACCTCGTTGCAGATTCTCCAGATGGTTCTCGGCGTTTCCATCGTGCTCCACAACTTGGTCGTGTGTAACACGCACCCCGAGAACTACATCTTCGGCCTCGTCATGTATGCCTCCTACATGGTGCTCTTCTCCAAGCTCTTCCTCGACTCCTACGTCTTCAAGCGATCGCCCGCCGGCGCGAAATCGGCCAAGGAGAGGGCCGAACGCGTCAAGGACGAGCAGGAGCAGGACAGCGTTGCCGATTCCTCGCGCGCCAGGAGGCGAACGACCAACGTCGCCAAGGCCAACTAAGCGCTTTCGCTCGCTGAGAGCAGGAAAGCGGCTAGTTGCGTCTCTTCGATTCTTGCATCAGTTTGCGCCGGTGTGCCTCATGTCCGCCGGCGAACGATTCTTGAGCGAGCGTTGACACTGCGGGAATCGACTGACGCCTTCTCGTATCTGCACATTTTTGAGACGCACAAGGAGAGGAGGAACGGCCTGTTCTCTCTAGAAGCAAATACATTATTTATTTTATCATTTAGGTGTAATTCATTTCCATCTTTTTTGTTTTTTCCACAAATCGAAATTTCGTAAAAAACGGACGGGAGGGACAGAAATTGGTTTTGGCCGAATTCGGTTTTGGCCGCCATTCCTGGCTTTTGGCTTCTTCTGCGCGGTCCGGCCCCAACTGGTGCGAAGCATGCGTTGTTCGCATTGATTGATTGGAGAAGAAGAAGAGACCTGCCGAGTACTTTCGACGAAGAAGGAGAAGTTATTGAAGTGAAGCTGGACAATTCTTTCGTTTCTTCTCTCTCCCTTCGCGGGCTTCTTCTCCTCCATCTTTCTTCTGCTGCCACCGCAATTCTTCCTACACAGCTCATCAAATTTTGTTATCTCGTCTCTGTGGCGACCTGCTCTGGGCACCACCATTCGAACCAATTTACTCTGCACTCGTGCACGGAGTCAATTGTCGACTTAGCCGTCCTGAGCTCAGTACTCACATCGGCATCACACCCTCAGCCCTGATTTGTGAGCATACGGGACCACTAGCCGCTTAATTCATCAACTCTGCAATGTGGGTCCTCTTCGCGCCTGATGCTGGCACGGTCTCACTATGGCAAACGCTCGAGGAAAATGAATTTTTTGAGCTTCAGGCCTACAAGCCGGCCACAGCCGCCAAGAACGAGACCTCGCTGCTATCAATGCTCACTGCTCTTCCCTCATCGCTTCTTGCCACCTCTCGCGCCCCTAGCTTAATTGGTGGGGGCACCGAAGAAACCTTTCCTTATCGCATTCTTCTCAAAGAACAACCTCCTTATGGTACCTCTAGTCTTCATTTACATCGCGCTCTCCCTTGACAGCAATTTTGTTCCATCTGAACGATTTAATTAGCTTTTAATAAGCTTTTTTATCTTTATTTTTGACGAATTGGGTCGCGCAGATGGTGCCCCATCTTGTTGGTTATGTATTATCTCACATTTACTGTGCAGGCTTGCGGCAAGCGGCCAAGCAAGGCAAGGAGTCGAAGGACTCTGGTGCGATGGAGACCTTACTCGCGTCCGTCGACAGCTCCAGCGGCAGCCGTTCCCCGGCTCAAGTGATTGCGCTCGCCAAGGTTCAGACTCAGCATGCCCAGCTAGCCCGTGCGCTTTGTGCCAAAGTGTAGAACCTCTGACCTGCTTTCCGTGAACCTCTGACCTTGGCAGGATCTTCGGGCGATCAAGGAGCACTGGAACTGGCTCGTGAACGACATGTCGACCGCGTGCTCCTTCTTCACACGCGAGTCCGAGAAGGAGGAGAACGAACTGTGGGACTTTCTGCTGGTCAAGTTCACGTCCATGGCGCAACAAGAGGCCAAGAAGCGAGTACGTGCTTCTCCTCCTCCCATACTGGCCGTGCAGTCATTCACACACCCGCGTGGATGTGAATAGGAAATGCAACGTGAACGAGAACGCGAGCGAGCGGTCGAGCGAGAGCGGCAGCTCGAGATTGCCTCGTTCGTAGACAACAAGCCCAAATATATGAAGAAGCAAGCAAACATCATGATTACTGAAGAGGATGAAGAGGACAACCGGGCCAAGGAGAAGCGATTCGAGGAGATGGATGCCGGGCGACAAGCCCTGTGGAAGAAGCTCTTCCCCAAGATTTCCACCATCGAGCGTCTCATCGTTGGTGCGTCTCTTTTTCCCCACCCCAGCGCCTCTTCTGCGTGGTTGCTGGCGTTTCCTTTTCTTTTTAATTTTTGGCCAATGTTCAATTCATTTG
>NAVB01003239.1:0-13998 GCA_002179805.1 Acanthamoeba lenticulata | reverse complement strand
GCTACTCAAGAAGAACGACTTTGATCTTGTCGCAGCAGCAACAACAGGGCAGTTGGCCCCAGTCAGCAGCCAGCTTAACAGAAGCTGACGTCAGCAGCTCCGTTAATCGCCACGAAAACAAAACTGCGGGTAACCACACGCATCACAATCCCACACCTGCAGGCCTCCTCGAGGGGAAAGAAGGTGGTTGAAGATGGGACAGGGCGCCTCTGCAGAAGAGCCAGTAGATGGATTTCCAGGCGAATCTAAAGATGACGCAGAGCGTAAAGGAAGAGACTTCTACGGCCGTTCTGCCCTGCACAAGGCTTGCTGGCACGGTGATGTGCAGCAACTTCGCCAATTGCTAGCCGATGATGAGGCCCATGTTGCAGACATCAACGGTACGCGATTTTAGCTAAATTTGCATCTTGCTGTTGTTTGCTCGCCTTCCGCTTACTCGCCACGCTTTTGTCCTTCAGGAACCGATCGAGCGGGCTGCACGGCGTGCCACTACGCCATTTACAGGGGCCACATAGAGTGTGTTAAGCTGCTATTGGAGGCTGGCGCCGCGCTCGAGTGGAACGTGCGTACACACCGCCACGCACCTCCTCTTCACCCCTATGTTGTCTCACTTCTGACCTTCTCTCTCTCTGATGTCTTGCTTTTACTTTGCATCGTGCAGGCTGAGGAGTGGAGCAACCGCAAAGACAGCAACTTCTTCATCCAGATCGACCCCAAGAGTCAGTGCCCACTCAACAGGCTTGTGATGTCCGCCGATAACATGCAGGTGCTACAGTCCACGGGCTTGGGCGCGTCGTCGCTCGCTACGACAGGGCCGGTGGTCATTCCACCGGGCCCGACCTCGCGTCCGTTTCTCTCCTTTGGTAAAGGCGCTCTTAACGTTCCGCCGATCAACGTTGGCACCTACTACTACGAGGTGACCCTCTTCACGGGGGGCAACACGCAGCTCGGGTGGGCCACCAAGAACTGCGGGCTCACCGAGCACGAGGGCCTCGGGGACAAGTACGGGTGGGCTTACGACGGCTGCAGCCGGTCGGTCTGGCACAAGGGACGGACCGTGATGGCCAATAATCCCAAGTGGCAGGTGGGCGACGTGGTCGGTCTCTACGTCCAGTTTGGTGAAAAGGACAATGTGGTACTGTAGGTCCCGTTCTTGTTTGTGGTGCTGCCTTTTTTATGTGTTTTATTCATGCTTTTGTCTTGCCTCTTTCGTCAGGCCAAGCGGCTCCCGGACGGCAAGCGAAGCGTCCCGTTCACATTTCGGATCGACTTGAATGGCAAGCAGATCGTCAAGGCGTCTGAATGCACGATCTTCATGGAGGAGAACGAGCGCATCTACCCGGCGATCAGCACATCCGGCAACCAGTGCTGCGCCTTCAACTTTGGCTACACGCCCTTCCGGCATCCGCCACCAGAACCCTTCGTGCCTGTGGCCTCGATCACCAAGAGCTACCGTCTTCTCAGCACAACAGGTACATCGCTGCACCTTGGCCTCTGGCCTTGGCCTGATTGGTGAGCCCACCAGCGCTTGTTCGCAATGCTGCAGAGCCGATTCCAAGCATTCCGGTGAGCCCAGGCTCGCTCATTCATTGGGCAGCGCACCTGGGCCAGTACGAGATCCTCAAGCACTTGTTGTCTTTTTACGGCCGAACAGGTTTGCGTCACTTGTCTTGACCTGCAACGTGAACGTTATACGCCTATTAACGCTTCCTACTCCTTTTGGGCTCGTCCAGGTGCTCTATCCGTCCTGGTGGCCCTGGAAAACCAGCAACAGGCCACGCCCCTGCATCTGGCCAGCCGCTACGGTCATGTCCGCTGCATGCAACTGCTGCTGTCGCTGGAAGAGTGCGGAGGAGGCGCGAGCGAAGACAGTGCGGACAGTTCCTTCGAGGCCCAGTACCAGCGCCTTCCTCTCCATTGCGCTTTTATTTGCTTTCCGCTTTTCCAAGTCTTCTTATTTGTTTATGAAGTTGTTTATTCTGACGCACTTCACGTCCGCTTCGTAGGCAGCTTCACGCCCTGTTGCAGCAGCGAGCAAAGGACAAGGACCTGAAGTCTCCATTTTTGTACGCCTGCGAGACAGGTCAGCTTGAGGCCGTCAAGTATCTCGTGTCCCAGGGCTCTTCAGCCAAGGTCTCGATTCACTTGGCTTGTCATGTCGTGCTATTGTGTGTAATCTGTCGGCGCCGCGGTTGACTGACTCACGGCTTCGCCGCGGCCACAGGAACATGACCTGACCCGCAGGACAGGACTCATGTACGCGGCCGAGGTATGCGTAGACCAGCCATCTGACTGCGGCCACAAGCTTGAGGGTTCTCACATAAGGTCTCCATAAACACGCATGCAGGTGGGAAACGCTGAGCTGGTCGAGTATCTGCTCTTTAAGGGGGCGTCAGTGCGAGACAAGGACGACCAGGGCAACACGGCCCTAATCTGCGCCATGTCGGAGAATCGGACCCACATCGTGGAGCTCTTGATAAACAAGGGCGGTAGTTCCCCCGACGAACGAAGCCACTGGGGGCACACGCCTCTCCTCATCGCCGCCATGAAGGACAATCGGTATTTTAAAAATCCTCTACTTCATTCTCGCCCAGCCTTTTCATGAAGAGTTGGTCGTTGATCATGCGTAGGGAAGCGCTCGAGCTGTTGCTTGAGAAGGGTGCCGACATCAACACTTGTGATGAAGAGAACACAAACGCGGTGGCCTGGGCCGCCATCAAAGGTAGGCTTCATGATAATTTAACAAACAGTTTTAAATTGCAGTTGTTCACCACGTGCGCCTGTTCTTTCTCTTTTCAGGGCATCTGGAGACGATGAAGTTCCTGATCGCGCGGGGCGCCGATGTAAATACAAAGGACGCATACGGCAACACGCTGCTCCTGCTCGCCCTCCACGAGGGGCGAATCGACGTGGTCAGGTTTTTGCTGGACGAACATTACTCAACCATCCACGAGCGGAACCGCGATGGCGTGACACCCCTCATGTGCGCCTGTCAAGGCGGTACTACTCCTCATCCACCGCGAAGTTTCTTTTTTAAATCTTCTATTGATTCATGTTTTTTTGGCCGTTCTAACGATTGGGGCCGATCATGAAGGCTTCATGGAGTGCGTGCAGTACCTGCTGCAGCAAGGGGCGTCGCTCGACGAGCGCGATGCATATGGCGATGGCCCGCTGTCGGTGGCCGCCTCTGCTGGTGCGTCTCTCCCCTTGAAGGTCACGCAGCCTTGACGTTGGTGACCAACCACATCATTACCAAACCAGGCCACATCGACTTGATGGACTTTTTGGTATCCATCGGGGCCTCGGTGACGGAGCGGAACACCGCCGGTTCGACGCCGCTGCTCATTGCTTGCGAGGCCGGCCAAGTCGACACCGTTAAGTATCTGATCTCCAAAGGCGCCTCGCTGGAGGTACGTTCCCGTCGGGGAGTTGATTGGTGGAGAGACTTGATACTGATGATGGGGTGCAGAACGAAAAAGACGAGAACGGCGCGGGTCCATTGCTACATGCGGCCATGGGCGGCGGCGTGCCAGCGATCAAGTTCCTCATCACGCAGAAGGGAGTGAGCTTGCACGACACCGACACCAACCTCATGAACGCCCTCCTCTACGCCGCCTATGCTGGGGTAATGACACTTCTCCATCAAGCTCTTTCGTATCTCTAGTTTCTTACTCATGTGGGCCAACACCACAGCACATGGAAACGGTCAAGTTCCTGCTGTCGCAGGAGGGCTTCTCGGTCCGAGATCGCTCCGCGTACGTTTTTTTTCTCTCTCTCCCTCTGCAGCCGCCCAAACGGGGAAGTCCACGAGAGGAGGACTGACGTTGTTGCTGCTGCAGAGATGGCAGCACGCCGCTGCTACTTTGCGTGGAACAGGGCCACTGGGACGTGGCCAAGATGTTGATCGAGAACGGCGCCGCGCTGGATGATCAAAACAACAACGGCGAAACGCCGCTCTACCTCGCCCTGCTGCAGTCTGACCACAGCATGGCCAACCTCATCATGGACCGACTCACCGTCATCGACCTGTCGAGCAAGGCCCTCACCCCACAGGTACTGTAACTCCACAAACTGAAAAGCGTTTTGTATTTGCTATTGTCTGAAATCAACTCGCCGCTAATGGTACCCACAGGCCGTGGCCACACTATGTTCGGTGCTGTGCGAGAACCGAACGGTGGCCGAGCTGAACCTGGAGGACTGCTTGATCATCGACGAGAGCATTGACCCGTTGGTGGAACTGCTGACGATCAATCGGCACCTGGTGAGCATCAACCTCGCGCACAACTTCATTCTCGGCGCCGAGGAGGAGAAGCTTTTGGAGGCCCTCCGCAAGAACCGGAGCATCATCGAGTTCCCGCCGTGGCGCGCCGACCTGGGCGAGAAGACGCGCGACGAGCTGACCGCCATCCTCGACGATCACAAGCAATGGCGACAGAGCGTCGCCCGCGCAGCCGTCCAGGTCCTCATCAGCGCCCGCGTCCTCCTCCAGTCGCACTCGGTGGAGCAGCAAGGCTGCCTGCTGGCCGTGTTCCCGCCCGAGATCGTGGAGATGCTTGTGGCCTCACTGGCTGGCGGCTTTTTGAGCGAGGAGGAGACCTATGCCATCATCAACTGGGGCTGCGATCGGACCACGCTCGGCCGGACGCGCGCCGAGTTCTTTCTCGAGTGCATGCGCGAGGTCACCTGCTGGTCGTGGACGGGCGGCACCGACCTGGTCTCCACCACGGCCACCGTCGCCGTCTCGGAGACCGCCACCGAGGCCAACGACGACGACGTCCCGGCTGCGACGGCTGTCGTCGGGAACCTGCCCAACACGACCTAACGATGCCAGAGAAGGCGTTCACGAAGAGGACTTTATTTATTGCGTGTAATAAAGAGAAGCAAACAGGCCAACGACAAGGAGCGAGATTTCTGAAGAAGAGAAGATCCAAAAAAACACAACCGCGACACACAACGCACACAACAGCAAATGAGTGGGCTGGCGGCGGGAGGCTTCACGCTTCTGCTTCTTGTCATCGTGGCGTGCTACTTCGACGGCGCCCGTGCGCTTCCTGCGGTGCCCTATGTCGAGCGCACACTTCCAGTCGCCCCACAAATTTGGCCCTTCTCCGATGACAAATGCACTCTCTGTGTATCTGTACTTACTGCCATCGCCAAGCTGGCCACTTTGAACAATACGCAGGTACGGTTTAACCGGTTAATTTGAAAGATGACTTTATAATTAAGAAATTCTTTTCGCTGCCCCAGGCGGCCATCGTTTCCTATGTGCAAACCATCTGCTCGTATTTGCCCCCGAACATGCAGACTCAGGTTAGATTTGTGACTCCTTTTTGGTTCCCAAACGAACGAGACACTAACTCAGTCGTTAGTGCGAGGAAATGGTCGAGATTGGAACGCCTGTATTGATCAACTTCCTCATCAACGAAATGGGTCCTAAGCTTGTCTGCCAGGTGCCTTTAACACTACTTCAGCTTGATTCAATGCTAGAGCTCACACTTGCTCGCTTCCGCAGGACATCAATCTTTGTAGCGGCGCAGCTTCGCCCTCGCCCACCCCCTCGCCGGTCCAGCCCACGCCGCCGTCAGACAGGTTCGTCCTCTCGAGGCCTGCCCCCTTGTCCTTCTTCTGACAAGAAGCCGCGGCACACCAGGTGTGTCATCTGCGAGTTCGTGGTCTCTACGCTGCAGGGCCTCCTGGCCAACCAGGACGTAGAGCAGCAATTCCTCAGCGAGTGCGCCGCGGCTTGCGTCTACCTCCCCACCGCCGAACAGCAACCGGTACGCAGAAACTGTTTCCAACACCATGCTTGTAGAGCAGCTTCACAGTTTTCTCATCCAATGAATCTTCTTCATCTATGTACACAGTGCAAGACGTTGATCCAGGACTATGGCGCGTCAGCGATGGTGGTGGTGCTCAAATACGCTACCCCGTCCTTCGTCTGCGAGGAGGCGCGTCTCTGCTGAACACCTCAGCTCAGCAACAGCAGCCCAACGACCGATTTTTACGCAATGAGGCCACATGGGACCGAGTACTCTTCTTCTCCTTCTTCATGCTCGACGGCCTCGTCCTCGGCCCGTGGCCCCTCTTGCTCGATTTTGCCTCTTGACTCCTCTTCCTCTTCTTGGCGGCCCTCCGTCTCTTCTCTCGACGCCCCGCACGCAGCGCGCATCGAAGCGTACAAAACTCGCTGGCGCGCTTGTTGTAGATAGATTACCCTACGTTTTTGTTGTGGCGTGGGCCTCCCCGTCCCCTCACTGTACAACAACCCACTTCTTTTACGATAATACATCATCTTCTCTTCATCCCCGCTCTTGAGGCTCTCGTGAGAGCCATCACGCAGATCAAGATTATTTAAACAAATAATTTCAATTCGTGGATCGATTATTTTTATTTCATTTTGGATCAGTTTATTGTGCGAAATTTCAACAGGAAGCAAGCGTCTGGCGAGCCAAGTAGCGGCTCCAGCTGACCACTTCACCGACGATTCCCTTCTCTTCTCTCGCCAAGAGCGCGCAGTCTTGCTCGTTAGAACGTTGTCCCGCGTCCTGCAGGACAACGTTGAGGCCTCAGGGCTACAAAGACTCAGCGCCACCGTCAGCACCATCAAACACGACAAACCAACCCCCCTCGCACACCAACTCCAACTCACAACCATGGAAGACAGCTCAAGCCACACCGCTGAGATAGATCGCACCAAAAAGACAAAGAAGATGGCCAAGGACGACCTGGCCAAAGCCACCAAAGGTCGGCGCAGCATAGAGGAGCCGGCTAAGCCACCAACAGACAAGGCCGCAAAGAAGAAGCACAAGAAGAAGAACGACGAGAGCGAAGACGAGCGGCCAAAGAAGAGCAAAGATAAGATCAAGAAGGAAAAGGCCAAGAACGAGTCAAAGAAGAAGACCAAGAAGCAAGAACTTGACAACCAAACAACGGTTGACAACCTCACTCTCCCCAGCTTCCTATCTGACGGCTCGTCGTCCTCATCGTCCACCTCCTCTTCACTCACACACAAGCCAAAGAACGACCTTATGGCGTCTTCGCCTCCCAAGCTGGGCTCGCACCCGTCGTCCTCGCGCGGCGGCCCCCAGTTCGCTTCAGCACCTGCGCTCTCGACCTCCTCGCACAGCATCCGGGCCGAGCCCGACGACGCTTCTTCCTCGCCCTTCCACGAGGTTTACTCGTCTCGACGCCGAAGCAACACCGTGGCCGCCCCTTCGTCCGACCCCTGGTCGCAGCCAAGGATCGGCCGCTCCATGTCGGTGGTGGAGGAGACACAGGGACCTCGACGAGGCCCCAACCAGCTCGACAGCGGGCGCAGCCGCCGAGGCGGTCCCGAGTGCGTGATGGAGGGCTTCCTCGAGGAGGCGCAGCTCAAGCGCATGGGCAGCTCGCACACACGACGCGTGAGCAAGTGGCGCCGACGGTGGGTGCGCCTGGTCCGCAGCGACGCCGGGACCTTCCTCCTCACCCACGACAAGCAGCCGGTACGCCCAGCCCAACGAACGTCTCTTTGGATGTTGGCTCGACTCATCAACAGCTTCTGTTCGAAACAGGCGGGCAAGAAGGCGTCGGTCGTGCGAAGCCGCGTTGACGTGCTGGCGATGACCCGGGCCGAGATGAGGGACGACGTCCGTCGAAACACGTTCGTGCTGATGCCCGACGACTGCGACCGACATCCGCCGTTCTACTTTTGCGCCGACAGCGACAGCGAGCGGGCCAGCTGGCTGGCGGCCGTGGCGCGCATGCAGAAAGAGGAGATGCGGGAAGTGGCCGGCGCGGTCCAGCGACGTCCGACGGTGACGGGCGCCGGGATGACGACGGTCGACTTTGACGACGAGGAGGAAGAGGCTTACCGTAGGGAGAAGGTGATCCTCATCAACGGCGAGGAGAAGAAGGATGGCCGGGGCAGCAAGAAGGTCCATGCCTTTGAGATCAAGGAGGAGCAGGACCAGACCGACGGCGACGACGAAGAGGCGCGCATGATGCAGGACATCGAGCGGCGCATGCGAGAGATGACGGCCCACCACCAGCAGTACCAGCAGCCCAGCAACTTCCACACTATGCCGCCGGCGATGGCCCTGTCGATGGCGCCTGCCTATCACCACGCGCAGGGCGCTTACCATCAACCCCAGCCTCAGCCCCAGCACCAGCAAGGGCGCCGGCCTTCGCTGGTCGCGGTCACGCCCGTGCCTGTGCCGGGGCAGACCTCGACCGTCAGCGGCAGCTACAACCCCTTCCTCGACGTCGCTTCGCAGCAGCAGCCGCCGGTGTCCTACTTCATCAACCCGCCCGTCCGCCGAGGTAGCCTCGCCGGGTCGGACCTCAGCGACAGCCGGGCATCGCTGCCACAGGCCCAGACGGTGGTGATGTCGACGTTGTCGGCCTCGATGTTGCCCGCCTCGCCCGGCTCAGTTTCGCCGCACGGCACGCCGCCCTCGGGCATGCCCGCCTTATCGACCACCCTGTCGGCGGCTGGGCCGCCCACGCCGCACATCCCGCCGCCGTTCATGAGGACGTCGTCCAACATTCGGCCGCTCCTCAGCTCGACGTCCCCAGCGGGTGTCAATCAGCCTTCGCCTGTAGAATCATTCCCTTTGACTCTCATAAACTGCGCTCAGGTGTAGCTTTTGGCTTCTCCCTTCTCCTCAGTTCTGGTCTTGTGTCCGTGCGTTTGTCGCACTGGCCAACACAACATGGACAGACGCGACAGAGTCTGGCGTCGCTTGACACTAGAGGTGTTGGCCCTGCGCCAGTGGGCAAGCGACAATGGCTGCCCCTTGAATTAAAGCACCCGCCCGCTTCTTGAGCGACAATCAAGAGCAAGATCTGTATTACGAGAGGGACTTACGGGTACGAGTTGCCACTGGTATCACCACAAAATCGCTGCGCAGCAGCCGTCCGCGCCCCAAGCGGACTACGGCCACCACCTGAGCAGGTCAACAAGAAAGAGTAAACATGATGAGGTCCTTCATAAGCGAAGAGGGAAAGAAAGTGCTCCCCACCTATCAAAATCAAGTACCTTTCTGGGCCAAGTGTGTGTGGCAAGGCAGTAAATTCGGAGATGTGGCCCTTACCCCGAAGCAATAGCCAATCATTGGCGATCTCCTCAGTATCCAGCCAATGGCATGGTGAAGCTCTAGCGGTACTCACAGGGACATAAGCATGACAGCAAACGATCACTGCCACCGGCACGTGCGCCGCGCCATACAAATACACTCAGCTTGAAGCCCAAGTACTCAACGAACTACCTCCTTTTCGACCAGCCCACACAACACACGATGCATACCAGCAGCTTCATCAGCTTTGCCTTGCTTGTGGTGATGGCAGTGTTCGTCAGCCAGATAAACGCGTCGGCCTACCTGTTCGTGGTGCACGGCGTCTCCAACTTTCAGGGCAACACCAACGTCAACGTCAACATCAACGGCTCCCGTGCCATCTCCGACTTTGTCTACGGGACCACCGCTGGCTACCTCGCCGTGCCTGCCGGCCCGGCCACCGTCGAAATTGCTCTCGTGAGCAATGGCGCCGCCATCATCACTGAGACCCCCACCCTCGTCGACGACACCTACTACACCGTCGTTGCGGTCGGCTCGCTCAACGACTCCACCACCTACCCCTTCCGGCTGCTCGTCGTCCAGGTCGACAGGGAGGTCTCCTCGGACAGCAAGGCCAAGGTGGCCGTCTTCCACGCCGCCGCCGGAGCGCCTACGGTCGATCTCTTCGCTGGTGATTCGTCGCTGGCGTCCGACCTCGCCTATCCCTCTGGCGTCGTGGTTCGTCCGCTCTGTTCGTTTTCGCTTGCTTGGTCAGATGATCATCTCACAATTGTGCTCTCTCTCTCTCTCTCACACAACAGCTGTCGGAAGTTGATGCCGCCACCTACAACCTGAGTCTCAGGCTCTCGTCAGACACTTCGCAGGTCGTGCTCCAGATCGGCAACACGCAGCTCAAGGGAGGTGAGGTCAACTACTTCTTCGCCGTGGCCGACTTCGCCGGTGGCGAAGCTGTCTCTGTGAAGAACCTGCAACCCATGGGCGACGAACCTAGCGCGGCGGCCGCCCTCTCGGTGCCCGTCTGGCTGTCGACCTTGTGGTGATGAATCGTTTATTTATGTTTTTGCAATAAAAAATATTTTTTGTTTTATTTTTGTGCCAGGTTTTTGTCCAGTAAGTGGAGAGGAAATTGGGCTTTTTCTTGAGAGAGTCGTTTGTACACCGATTGATCCGTGAACAATCAAAGATGGCGGACGAAGATTTCTATGTGCGTTACTATGTCGGCCATCGGGGCAAGTTCGGCCACGAATTCCTCGAGTTTGAGTTCAACCCTGATGGAAAGCTCAGATACGCCAACAATTCGCACTACAAGAACGAGACCCTCATCAGGAAGGAGGGTACATGAGTTGACCCCACTCGGCATCCACTGCATTGAGGCTGCCACTCACCTCCCTTTGGTTTTCTTGCTGCAGCGTATGTGGGCCCCTCTGTGCTTCAGGAGCTCAAGCGGATCATTCTCGACAGCGATGTTTTGAAGTAATCTCTGCCCCCCCCCCCGCATGCAGCTGCGCCAAGCTCGAGATGCCAATTTGTGTTGACTGCAGGGAAGATGATAAGCATTGGCCTCAGCCCGACAGAGTGGGCAAGCAGGAGCTCGAGATTGTGATCGGAAATGATCACATTTCGTTTACCGTACGTCAGATTGGTGGGTGCGAAGTTCGTGCACCATGTCTGATCCGTTTTCTTTCGTGTGCAGACCTCGAAGATTGGTTCCCTGCTCGATGTGCAGGGCAGCCAGGATCCCGAAGGTCTCCGGATCTTCTATTACCTTGTGCAGGATCTTAAGTGCTTCGTCTTCTCTCTTATCTCTCTTCACTTCAAGGTGCCTCATCCGTCCCTCTTCCCATTCTTGCTCCCCTTCAACGAACCGTCATCAGCTCACACGCTCTGTCGCGGCTGGTCTGATGACGTCGTGCAGATCAAGCCTATCGGATAAGTGTAGCATACAGCCCCTTCGAACACACGCTCACAACAGAGGCCGACAGAGGCGCGGCATCACGGGAAGACGGGCCGGTGAGGGACCGATGAGTCGCGTGCCAAGTAATAAAAAAAAAGCACTTCAGCCCTGTGAACTTGACGCCGTCGCCTCTGCGCGCTGCCCTCTTCTTCTGGCCCTTCTTGGAGCTGTGGCCAGCTGCAAACCAGGTGTAGGGCCTCGATGTCTCGGCCTTCCCTCCGATCCCGCAGCCCCACAAGCGGCAGTACTCCCGTCGTGAACGCGCACGCCTCATAAGAGTGCAAACTCACGAGCTTCTGCTCCTGCTTCTCTTGCTCCGGCTCCAGCAGGCGCTTCCACAGAGGAGAAGGAGAAGCGGCGGGGCACGACGGTGACTCCTGAACGTTGCGCGGCCCTCAAGTGGCATGCGCGGCTCTCATCCATCTCGTCGCGCTGCACGACAGAAGACCGCAGAACGTCGAAGGGCTTGTCTGGGGTGCCAAGATCGGTTGCACAGAATTCTCACGGCAGGTGCGGAAGCAGCCAACGGGAGCCTATCGAAGGGGCGAGGGTGCTTGACATGTGGTGCACCGCCTATGGCGACGGAGCGGGCGTTCTGTCGTATTGGCTTGCGAGCTGGGGTCAGGCGTGTCGTCGCCTTGCTCGCACGGACCCATCAGTGGGCCTCAATCGCGGAGACGGGAGGACTGGACCGGACTTTACCCGTCATCGTGTGGTCGTACAAAAGGGGCGGTTGTGGTTTCTTCTTCACACACTATCCCACCAACACCCCGCGAGCCTCAAGCCAACCCCCTAGTGTACAGCGCCTTCGGCAGCAGTCTACACTAACCCGGTTCTCGAGCGAAGTCGCGAGACTATTTCATCTTATATCCATCTTGCGTGAGCACACCTGCAACTATTCCACAGTAGAGACACACATCTCTCGTTCCAACAACACAAGAAATGCTCGGAATGGCTGCCACGGTATTTGAACCCGCGACCTGCATGATGGACGTCGACTACGACGGCGAGGGCGCCGCTACCAACGCGACGGGGTCCACGACAACCGGCCCCGCCACCAAGAAGAGGACCTCCTCCTCGTTGATGGCCACCGGCAGTGAGACCAGCGCCCATTCGTTCCTTTACAACCTTTACTCGAATAAGAAGGCCACGGCGCTCTTCACCCGTCCGGCCTGCAACATCGACGACGACCTGAACGCCGACGATATGATGGAAATGGCGGACATGGCCTACTTCACTCACCACGCCCTTGGTGACAAGGAGGGCGCCTGCTTCGACGACCTGCCCGAGGAGCTGGTCTACCTTATCTTCACCTTCCTCCACGGAAGTGATATTGCCAACGGCGTTCAGAAGGTTTGCCGCAACTGGCGCCGTCTTGCCCTTGACGACCAGGTACTTACTTCTTCTACTTATTTGTCCCATCTTCTTCTACGCTCTGTCTTCTCGACTTCGTCTCCCTTTTTCCCTTCTTTAGTTTGAAAATTAAGTCCCCCCTTCGTGATCTGATCTAATCCGATCTTTTTTTTTCTTCCTTGCAGCTTTGGCTGGACTTGTTGAGGCGCCAGCAGGAACAAAAGACTGAGGAGGATATCTACAACGGCCTTGCCGTGGAGGAGCTGCGGAAGCCCGCCCACAAGAGCTGGAGGTGGCTCTACCAGAGCCGTAACCTGGCCATTCGGGACCTGGCGTGCATCGCTGGAATGACCGTCGTCGGTCGCCACGAGAGCGCCGAGTACATCTACGAGGGCGAGTGGAAGGACGGCAAGCACCACGGCCACGGCCGCAAGACCTGGAAGAACGTCAAGTCCGAGAGCGAGGCCAAGGAGGAGCACGAGGACAACGCCAACGCCAACCCCAACATCGACGGAGCCGCTGTGGACCAGGCGGCGCCCGAGGGCACCGCGTCGGGCCAGCCCACGCCGGCCGACGCGCACCAGCAGTCCGTGCCGAAGCGCGCCGCGGGCGCTGCGCGGCGGCGGGCCGTGGTGCTGCCCTACTACGAGGGCGAGTGGTTTGAGGGCAAGGAACACGGCAAGGGCAAGCGCCTGTTCGAGGAGGACCACTACTACGAGGGCGACTGGAAGGAGGGCGACCGCGAGGGCTTTGGCTTCTACCACTGGCCCAACAAGACCTTCTACGAGGGCGAGTTCAAGGAGGGCTTCCGCCACGGCCACGGGACCTACACCTGGTCGGAGAAGGCCAAGTACGTGGGCCAGTGGCAGAAGGGCATCGAGCACGGCAAGGGCGTCCGCTCGTGGGCCGACGGCGATCGCTACGAGGGCGACTGGGTCCACGGCACCCGCACGGGCTACGGCCTCTACTCGTGGCCCAACGGCTCGTCCTACGAGGGCAAGTGGCTCCAGTGCGCCCACGAGGGCTACGGCGTCTACAAGTGGCCCGACGGTCGCACCTACAAGGGCAACTTCTCGGCCAACAAGAAGCACGGCCTGGGCGAGTACTACTGGCCCGACGGCGCCATGTTCTCGGGCCACTGGCGCAACGGCGTCCGCCACGGCCAGGGCACCATGATCTGGCCCGACCAGGCCAAGTTCGAGGGCGAGTGGCACTTTGACCGCCGCGCCGAGGGCCGCTACTTTGGTCCCGAGGCGCGCGAGGTGCCCCAGTCCCTGGGCGCCTCGTGGTCCAAGAAGTATGACTACTACTTTGCCATGCCCATGGACATGTGGGAGCAGATCTACCTCCCCGAGATCAACAAGCTCATCCGCGAGAAGAAGCAGCGCGAGCTCGAGGAGGAGGAGACCCGCCGCATGGAGATCTCCCACAAGGGCCAGGAGGACCCGCGCCCCTGGGGCCGCCACAACCACAGCAACCTCGCCGAGCGATCTTAAAGAGCTCTTGCTGCTGCCTTATACTACTTGGACGGACGAACCCGCGGACCGACGAAGCTGAAGACTCGACCTTCTTCTCCTCCTCCTCTCATGTGAATACCACACCAGGCCCTCAGCTCTCTACTTCTCCTCTCTACTT
>NAVB01003223.1:0-14857 GCA_002179805.1 Acanthamoeba lenticulata | reverse complement strand
AAGTGGTGGTGGTGGTGGTGGCCATGATGATGATGATGGCGGTGGTGGTGATGGTAGTGGTGGTGATCCTGCTCCAAGGATGGATGGTGACGTTGAGTGCCTGACGGGTTGGGCTGCGGCGGCGGGTGGTGGTGGCGGCCGCTGGGCGCGCAGCCAAGAGTTTGTGGAAGGCCCAGACGGCGGAGCTGGAGTGGGGTCCCAACGCCTCAGGCCTTCTCGTAGCCGCCAAGACGGAGGTGGATAAGTCTGGCAGGTCCTACTACGGCAGCACGGCCCTCCACTTCCTCTCGCCCAGCGGTGCTGTGGATGCCGCTCTCGCGCTTGGTAGGTGCCCTCCCTCGAGGTTGTGGTTGTTGGTTGGGTTGGTTGGCTGGTTGGTGTTGCTGTTTGTTTCGGTTGCTGCGGCGGGTGGTGGTCATGGTTGACCAGCAGTCACTGCCTCGCTTCGCTTCGCCTCACCTCTACGCCTGTACAGACGAGGAGGGCCCCGTCCACGAATGGAGCTGGAGCCCTGACGGTTCCAAGTTCGTTGTCATCTATGGCTGTACGTACTCTCTCACCAGGAGGGCTCTTCTCTCCATTTTGACGCGAGAAAAATTCGTCATGTTCGCGCGCTGATCTGTGGGGGGGGGAGGTCAGACATGCCGGCGCGCGCGACTTTGTTCGACGCCAAGTGCAACAAGTTGGCTGATTTTGGCAAGGCCGCTCGCAACACGGCCAAATGGAGCCCCTGCTCCCGTCTTCTCGCTCTCGGTGGATTCGGCAACCTCAACGGCCAGATTGTGCGCTCACACTTGTTTTTATTTTTATTTTTATTTTTATTTCCTATTTGTTGTTGTTGTTTTTTCTTCTTCTTATTTTTGTTTTGTTCGCATAATGGTGGTGAGTCTCTGTCGCGGAGATCGTTAAATAACACTCACAATCGAACGCTGCAGGACATCTGGGAGGTGGCCAGCGTTCGCAAGGTGGGTAGCTGCCAAGCCAGTTGCGCCTCTTCTCTGGAGTGGTCTCCCGACAGCGCGTATTTAATGGCTGCGGTCCTCTCGCCCATGATTCGCGTCGACAACGGGTGCGCCCTTGCGTTTTTTTTTTCACCATTCCTTTTGTGTGTATGTATGTGTGTATGTTTGTTTCAATTAACTCACCACATCGTCATCATCGTCGTCCGGGGTATGTTTTTCCCATGACCGCAGTGTGACCGTGTTCCGCTATAATGGCGCCATCGTAACTCGTGTTGCGGCTGACAAGCTGTACCAGGTCCTTTTTCCTCCTTGCTAGTGCCTCGTATCAAGATCTTTTGCGCTTCCGTGCATTTCTTACTTTCGTTCTTATTTTCTTTCTTTCTTCTCTCTCTCTCTCTTCTCCACAATGGTGACCATCCTCCCCCCCCCCCACCCCCACCCAACCTTCTCTCTCCTTTCTTTGCTATGGGACCAGGCTGCCTGGCGTCCGGCCCGACTGGATGATTTTGGTGCTCTTTTCCGGATCCGTCCTGCTAAAGCTGGCACCCCGGCCACTGGTGGCAACTCTGGCCGGGCGGCTTCAGGCGGTAGTGCAGTTAGTGGCGGTATCGACTGCTGCCTCTCACGGTCCACCAATGTTTTGATCACCACTTGTACTTATTTCCTTCTGCTCTCCGCATTGGTGTAGCGGCCGGGAGCGCAGCCAAGCCAGCCATCTATCAGCCTCCCTCCCGCCGAGGCATGGGTGCAGGCCCGGTAACTGCGCTGGTACACACAATCGGCACCCCCCCCCCCTTCTCTCCTCCTTTCTCTTCGCGGCTGGAAGCTGACAGCTCACGGCTTCGGTTAGCGAGATGAGGATGAAAGTGAACTTCAGCCCAAGAACTATACAGCAGCAGCCCAAACAGCAAAGAGCGGGCGTAAGCCCGCCCCAGATCTGCCTGTGGGCTTTGTTGTCGAGGAAAAATCCAAGTCCAGCAAGCGTAACAAGCAGCGCCGACAGCAGCGCAAGAAAGCTGTATGTCCTGCTACTTTACTTTCCTTCACCACCGTCGCCAGAGAGTCAGCAACAAACACGTCTCTCCTCCGGCAGGACAATGAAAATGAAGAAGCCGGCACGATCGTGCGTCAAAAGCCTGAAAAGCCCGAAAAGCCCGCGCCTCAGCCAGCACGACAGGGAACTGTCGCACAAACTGAGGTGGACAGCGATCCCACCAAAAAAGCCAAAGCCCTCGAGAAAAAGCTCCGCCAAATTGCCGCCTTGAAGGAAAAACAGGCTGCTGGGGCCACACTTGATGCAGACCAGCTCCTCAAGCTTGCTGCTGAAGCAGATCTGCTCAAACAACTCAACAACCTGAAGCTTTGAACCAAACAATAAACAGCTCAACCTGTTGCAAAACATTTTTTAAAAATGGGAACTTCTTTTGTAAGCATCACTTGTCTCTGGACATGGGTCCAAAAACGCATAAACGCAACAAACGCAATAAACGCTACAGGTAGGGACATGGGTCGGAAAACGCAAGAAAAATTGCGTTTATTGCGATTTGTTCACAAAAGAAGTGCGTTTATTGCGTTTATTTACAGCTAGGTTTATTCAAGTCGTCCCATTTTTGGAAAAAAATTTCGGTTGCCCCCTCCCCCCTTGGTTTGCCCCCATTTCCGCGTTTTTCGCCGCGCCGGAGCAGAAACGTAGAAACCGTGTCTAAGAGCAGTTTATTCCAATGTCAAGCGTTCCGCAATCGTGGTGCACTCTTCATACATGTAAAACTGCCAGGGAGTCGAGCTCATATGGCTTGGCCAGCATGAATAGAGGCATTGTCCACAATCAATAGGTCGCCAGCAACAAAGCGCCCTGCAGTGACAGCATCCACAATAAACTGGAGATAATAGCACTCAGTGTGCTCTCTCTCCTCACGAAATGTGATGTAAGAAGGATTGTCAGGGGTGGCCAAATCCAACAACAACGTCATGGAAAAAGTATGGTCGATGGCACCATGATTGACAAGGCTCACACGTTGGCCTTGCAAAACAGATATAGATATTTGGTTTTATTTATGGAAAGTGATCGTGTTTTGTTTTATACTTTGAGTTGGCTGAAGGGGATGGTGTCAAGAAGCTGGTACTTTGGTTGCGGCCTTTGGAGAGCTACCAGAGGTGCCAACGGTGTTGCTTGTGGAAATGGGAGCAGAGAAATCACGGCCGCCCCCAATTCATTCAGGAGCAAGAAGAAGATACAGCTAGGTTTATTCAAGTCGTCCCATTTTTGAAAAAAAATTTCACGGGCTGAACGCAGAAATGGGGTGCAACTTGGCGTAATGATGTTTTATTGAGAGAACACACCTGCGCGCCGGCGCTGAATCAACCGTTCTGCTTGTTTGGTATTTATCACTTCATTCAACATCTTCCCCACACCACATGTCATTAATGTCGTTTCAATGGGTTGCTCATGAGACACAACTGGTAAATTAGTATCTGCTTGTGTATTGATCTGTGCAGTTGTTAGTACTAGTTACACAAACAAACAAACAAACAAGCAAGCAAGCAAGCAAACAAACAAACCTGAGGAGGCGCCAGTTCTTTGGCAATTTGGGAAAGCAATAAAGGTGATGCTTGATCTTGTGGCCGTGGTCCCAACAGCTTGTGCATCATGGTGATGCTTGTGCAATTCATCACTTGGAGAAAAAAAATGGTATCTTGTTGCTAATTGTTGTAAATGAGAACAATAAAGTTGTAATAATTGATGATAACCATCAATTGATATTCCCAATAATTCTCCAAAACAAGATCTAGGCAATTGATAGATATAATGTGTCACTTAATTTTATTTGTTAACAACATTAATCATCTTTTACATTTCGTCCTCTTTTTCTTGAAAAAGTACCTGACCACAATTATAAAGAGCTAAATAACGAAATAAATGCACAATTTAGTTTTGCCTGGTACAACATAACATAAACATAATGGTTAATAAATGTATTGAAAATAATTATGATAATACCTTTTACATCTCTATAACCAGCACTTCAATAGCTTTAATATCGAAGCCACAGAAGTAGCAAACAACTGTTGCATCCATCACCGTGAGCACTCAGATTGTTTTGCGCTCTGTGGCTGTTTCACCCACGTGAACCAGCACAGCGGAGAAAATTTTTTGGCGCACCGCGGCTCACTCAAGCGCACCACCATCCACCCTTCGCTCCCCGGCGCAAGTGGCGTTGAGAAAAATGAGCTTCATCCAAGAACTTCATCTTGATCCATGGCACTCCTGTACAGGAAAATAATTAGTCATATTTTCGTGAGTAAACTTGAGGGATGGGATATGAGAAGGCTGTTTCCAACTCCATAACCAGGAGCGAAAAATGCGCCCAACAAAGCTGCGGTTCACATCAAGGCCTTGATTATTAAGATCATGTTGAGCAATATTAAATGAAGGATAATTGGTCGCACTCAACCATAACAATTCTTAAACACATTGGTCGCCCAATTCATCTATCTTTGAAAGTCGGAAAACATACCCTTGGCATTGGCAGAAGGGCAGTTCTTCCAAGTGTGGCCAGAGCATGAGCCAAAGATACACTTGTGGGGGCGGCCGTCATCGCAAGGACATGGGTCGGACTTGCAATAATCGCAAGCTGAACGCAACAAACGCAACTCAAATGCAATAATCACAACAATGTCAAAAGACAAGAGAGGAATTACGCAATGTTGACATGGTTGCGTTTTATTTGGCTGACAAAATTAACACAAACTGTTACACGCATTGCTTGAAGGGATGGAGTGAACAGTGGTTTATTCAAGTCGTCCCATTTTTTACAAATCGTGTTGGCCTCAAAAAGTTTAGGAAAGTGGCAAAACAAATTCAGATACACTGGGCCAGACAAGGAACAAGCTCAAAGACACTGCTTTGGTTGAAGCAACCAAGTACTTCCCCCCCCTCCTTCTTCTTTCATTTATTTCTAAATTTTTGTATTTGTTTACAGAGTTGTTCAAGGTCGTGGACGCCCAAGGAAAGAAGCTTCACCAGGAGCCCAGTGGCTGGAAGCATCATCCATACCTCAAAATCAACCATCACCTTTATTGCCTTCCCAAATTGCCAAAGAACTGGCGCCTCCTCAGGTTTGTTTGTTTGCTTGTTTGTTTGTTTGTGTAACTAGTAACTTTTTTGTTGGTGTAACTAGTACCAACAACTTTTTTGTTTGTGTAACCAGTATGAACAACTGCACACATCAATACACAAGCAGATACTAATTTACCAGTTGTGTTTCATGAGCAACCCATTGAAACAACATTGGAAGAGCTAGACATCAAGTTTTATCCAGCTGGTTCATCACCAAGTTGCACACGATTTCTGCGTTCAGCCTGTGGAAAACGCATACATGGATCATTTGAAGGGGGAAAGGGGTGGCCAGCATAATTTGAAATGAATGGGATGACTTGAATAAACCTAGCTCTTGTGAAGGCAGTACTTTTTGCTTGGCTTCTAAGCTTATTGTTGAAATCATCAAGATCATAGTTTTTTGGGAAGACATTGTACTTAGCAGTTGTGGTAGTTAGTTGTTTATTATGAACAAATCTTTTGTAGCTGTGTTAGTGGAAAGTGGCGTTTTGGTGTGGTCATCTTGGTTATTTTTTGGTTTTAAAAGGTTGCAGTAGTCACCAATCCCATGTGCCTTGTTCAGGGGGCTGCAATTATGGTTGGTTGTTGCCTGCTCAAAAGCTTACATTTTTCCCAAAAGCTTTGAAAGTGATTTGTGAGCTTTTTGGGTATCTACCTATAAAGATTGTTGGGACATCATATTTTTTGTTTATTTTCCATCCCCCACAAGTCCACTGGGCCCAGTGGCGTGGTGGCCGCTCTTTACATTCCGCTGGGCCACGGAAGAGCACCACAGCACCACCAATCCAGGCGAGGTGGATGTATGTAGGAATGTGAATTATCCAAGGAATTCCGTCGAGCAGGTGAACGAGCAGTGTCGTCATGTTTTTGTCGACTCTTTTTATTGTTCGAACCGAGCTTGCATCTCATGACATCCCACGCCCTTTCAAACTTTAATAAGGCACCTGTACGTGAATGCATCCTTTTAGCACGTCACATTTCTAATGCAGTTGTTATTAGATCCAAAAATTTGGTACTCAGGCAACTGCTCCCCCGAAAGTGAAGATTTACAAATGTGGGGAAAAGCATGATCAAGGGTACGCACCAACCAGCGCTTTTCTTAGCCTAGTAAGTCTGACTTTGTTGTTAGCCAAGACTTTTTGGTCAAGCACTTCCGCACGTTAGACCAGGTATATTTTTGAGGGAGTGGTCGTTGGTGTGCGTCAGTGCGCTGAGCTGCTTTTTGTTGTGGGCGTCAGTTCTTAAAGCACGTGGCCGAGAAATGCAGCCTCATGCCTTCCGTTCGTGCCCTTTACACTGGTACCCTGAGACTCGCTGCGGGTGTGGGGTGAGGGAAGTGCTAAAAATGTGCGGCGCCAGTGGAGGGGAAGAAGATCAATAGCTTGGAAGACATCGAGGACAAGCAAATTCTTGTTGCTGTCAAGACTGGAACAACATTCACCAAGGACAGACGTACGTAAACACCCGCTAATAGCGTTAAGCTTTGGCAACAGCCACCACCAACTCAACTGCCCCTTCCAACAACCAGTTCCTCTGGCTATCCAACAGCCGCAAGACGCAGCAGAATAGTCATAACAACCGACGTGCTTCGCTGACAAGCTGGGAGCTTTCGCATGATGGGGGTCCTTCGTTTTGTTGCGCCCCCCCCCCTCACCCCGCAAATCGGCTTCACTCTCTTCTGGGCGAAGTAAGTTATTGTATGAGAAGAAGAGAAAACTTGGTCCGCACTGGTGACCTCTTACGGACTGTGCAACATGCGCAGACGCTGCGAGAGCTGTTGTAAAAGCAACTGATCGGACTGGGTCAGCTCCTTCTTTTGCTGCAGGGTGTAGACTGCAGCACGAAGCTTGGCCACTTGCTCCCGCTTGAGCGCCTTGGCGTCTTTCTCCGATCTGTCCGCCCGCACGCTGAGGTTAGCGAGCAGCGGCGGCGCACAAGCTCGAGCCAAAGGGAGGGGGCGGGTGAGGGCAAACGCACAGGCGTTGGGCTTCTGCGAGGGTAGTGTGCCTGCGCCACTCCTGGAACATTCCTGAAGCAAGAGACGGGAAGATGCCAAATTTAATGGTGATGCCCAGCGTTCATGACCGCAAGGGTGGCTCGTACGAAACATGGCCTGCCACTTTTCCTGCGGGCTCTTGTCCTCGAGGGTCTTGGTACTGCGCGTGCGCATCATCTTGAGCTCACTCGAATCATCTAGTCGCACACCGGCTGTCGGCAAAGGGGCGCGAGGGGTGGTCAGTTGAGGCGAGCAAAGTCTTGCAGCCGCTCTTACCTCCTTCAGCGGTGGCCTGCCTTGGGTTGGTGGTACCACCACGATGCGGCTCACCTGTGAGTACCACGTAGTAATAGAGATGGTGGTGCACCCTCGTCAGACGCAAAAACAACCATCACGGGAGCTATCGACAATATTTTTATAAAAATAAAAATAAAAAATAGGCCCACCGCGAATGGTCTGTGTAAGAGTCCCCTCGGGGAGGCCAATGGCAGGCAGGTTAAGAGATTCTTCAAAGGAGCGCCAAGCCTCCTCCCGAAGAAAGACAAGACCACTTTCCAACCGCTTGAGTTCATGGATGAGGTTCTGCAGATGCACGCAACTCCAACTCAGCTGCTGAAGAGGGATGACGTCGTTAACGACGAAGTACCTCCACATCTCGCACAGTGTCCTCCTGTGGCTGTGTGAGGTCGTAGCGAAGCGTGTAGAGACGCTCCTTTATGGCGTGTATGTCTTTCACCTTGCTGAGGATCGCCTTTTCAATCTTTTTCCTGTGGCAGAGTGGTGATGAGAAGGAGAAAAGAAGAAGAGGGCACGCCACTTGGACAGCACCTTTCTTGTCTGTCCCTGTCTTGGTCTGGGAGGTGTTGTGTTTCCATTGTGTATGCGGGCAAGCAACCCCAAACAAATCCTCTTCTTCGCGTTTTGCAGGCGGGGGGGGAGGTGAAGCGTACAAACTTTCTCAGCACTTCCGGCGAAAAACACCAGGGGTTAAACCTGGCATTTTATGTATTTGGCTGAAAAAAAGGCCAACCCCACCCTGGACTAATCCTTCTTGTCCTTGGCAGTGCCGCTGGTGCCCCCTGTGATGCGTCCCATGACGGTCTGGACTGCGGCGCTCTTGGCTCGCCCAGAGAGGTCCGCCCACAGCTCTGCATTGCAAAGGAAGAAAAAGGAGGAGGGACTCGCCCTAAAGTAAGTGTACGAAGCGAATGCTGCTGGCGGTGATGACCCATCTGGCCCGCTGCGTGCATGGCGGGGAAGTGGAGGTAGAGAGGGGGAGGGGTACCAGCGCCAATTTGGAGAGGCACGTCCAGCAAGCCGGCAAGCCATGCGGCGTAGGTCATCGCACCCAAAACCACAAACATGAACAGCAGAAGCGGGTTGCCAAGGAGAGCCATGATCTCATTGAACCCGAGGACCAACATGACGACCCAGAAGAAGGGCGGTATGCGCACCGCGATCTGTACCGTCCACGACCACCAAAAACACGTTGTCAAAGAGAGTGAGAAAGCCAAGAACAACATGTAGGGTAACTTCGCAATCGGGCGTGGCGCCGGCGGGAAGAAAGCGGTGATTGGAGGAGAGGGGGGGGGTCGCACCTCTCTTTCCTGCTCCCTCTTGGCTTCGATGAAGGCGGGGTCGGACTCGCGCTTGAAGTTGTCGCGGGTGATGTTGCACTGGTCCGCAGAGATCACCACCAGCGACGGATCAATGCCTGCACTCATTTGAAGGCCACAGTGATGGTGGGGCCGGGTGAACGAGTGAACGAACGAATGGCTCTGCTGCAGTCTGACCATGCGCCCTCTCCGTAAAGTGGCGGCGAATCAAAGAAAGGAGAGAGAGAGGTCGAGAGGCACAAAAAAGCACGCACCGGCAGGATCGAGGGAGTTGTCGAAGAAGGAGAGGTCGCGGTCGGACTCACGCAGTCGCACAATAGAAAACGCATCCAACACCCCGTAGGCCTATCGCGTGTTTCGTTCGTCGGTATGTCACACGACCACCAGTGTGGCAGCCAATAAATAGAAAAGCGATTACTATACATTTTAATCAATGGGACAGAGAGGGTCCTTATGACAGAGAGAGAGAGAGAGAGAAAAAAAAAAGAGGAGATCAAGACGGTACCAACTGGCGGGCCTGTTTAAACGTCTCCTCAATGTTATCGGCTTTAGACCAGCGTCGAGGAAGTCCATCGGCATCGAGTCGGAAGGTTTCATCAAACCTGACAGGTTATGACGGTGGTCAGACAATGTGGCGACGACACATTGTGTCGATGCTGGCCGACAAAGAAAAAGGGGGCAGTATGGCGCCACGCAACACAACACTTGGTGTGCGAGTGGTGATTGGTTTAGAAGAGAGGGGGGGGGAGAGAGAGAGAGAGAGCATCAAGTACTTCTTCTGCATTTGGTAATGGATGTGCTGACTCTTTTCGACGAGCCTGTCCTTAATCACGGCAAAGGCTCGTTCCCTAAGTTGGTCCTCCCTCGAGGCCAGCTCATCGTCGCTGAGGCCCAGACCTGAGTGAGGCAAGAAGAATCAGCATCCGGGAAAGGAGGAGACGGAAGGAAAGGGGTGCAATGAAGGCGCACGAAGGAGATTCTTGCGAAGCTTTGTCCTCGCGATTTCGAGGGCGTGGTCGTGAAGAGCGGCAATGCGGACCCACATGTCGTGCGAAGCCGCATCAAGAAGCTTGTTAAGCTGATTCATAACGGCGGTTCGTAGCTTTTGTTGTCTGCGCTTGAGCAAGTGGTCCACATACTGCTCCCGTAGCCGCGTAATTAGCCCTTCGACGTGTTCCTCGATCGCCTGGTGTTGTTGTTGTTGAATACAGCAAGTGTTAAGAGATCGAGCATGCAGCAAAAAACATCAACTTCGTCCAAGAGGGATGGGAGACAAAGGTTACCTGTTTCTCGGTGTCGTAGGTCCAGGACACGCCTTCAGCAATCGAAGCCGCTGCGTGCTCTGTGAAGAACTGCAGCGCGTTCGTGTGAAGGTCATCGAGCCGAGAGGGCACTTGAGCAAGGTTGACCGGCGGACGCTGCAGGAAAGGGAGGTGGGTGTGAGTTGAACAGCAACCTCGAGCGGAAGAGTGCAAGTGGTGGGAATGGGCAAAAGGCACGCAACCTGGTTCTGTCGGGCCTCTTTTTGGTCGGCGACGGGTGGAGCCAGATCTTTGGCGAGCGAGTCGGCGTGACGCAAGGCAGCTTCGTAGACTTTACGTATCTGCTGCAGGAAAAGCGCATAGCCGGCATCCAGCATTTTCTCCTTGAGGGCGAGGCACTTTCGCGACGCCACTTCGGCATGATAGCGCGAGGCCGGACCCTCGTATTGGTCTGGCGAAAGCGAGAGGAGAAAGAACGGCGCGTGAGCTCACGGAATCGGTCGGTCACGGTACGAGAAGGATAAGAGGAAAAGCACAGGCCGAAACGCACTAATTGCTTCTTGCTGGGCCTCGCCAAGGCGCTTGCCAAACGCCGGGACAAATGGCCCCTCGGGACTGGCCAGCTGTTGCCGCACCGGCTCGAGGGCAGCGGTGAAGGAACGGTAGGCCGATTCCATGAGTTCATCGCACCTAAACATGGCCAACATTTCCTTTTGGGTAGGCAAATCCAGATCCTTGCTCTCTTGAATGGTTTCCTGAGCACAGTGGTAGACGTAGCGGTGGGGTCAGGCAGCAGCAGCAGCAGCAGATGGCTCATCAATCCGAATTTCGCAGCACCAAAATCATGCCTCCCCCCCCCCCGAACCCAGTGGTTTGCCCACTTTTTGAACATACCCATATGCGCTCGGCATAAAGGGCCCACCCGTCAGCCGGCACGTCCTTTGCGTAGGCGTCCTTGAAGATGAAATCGGAGGCTTCAGGATTGGTGAATCGCTCCTTGAGGATTTCTACATCTGCAGCAAAGCTCTGTGCGTCGAGGATCTTGTGTGAAAGGGACGTGTACATAATGTCGAAGAAATCATGCACGCGAGACGTGGCGAACTCGGGAGGCTGCGGGAAACACCAAGCCGGTTTTAAAACAAGAAGAGCTTAGACAAGTTCTGACTGAACGATTTGCATGACGGTTAATAGAGAAAAGAGGCAAGGCACAGAATGAGCTACCTTGGAAATGCCGCCCCAGATCTTCTCCAGGTCAGCTTCCACGGCTTGTGTGAGAGGCTCCAGCGGCGTAACCGCTCGCACATGATCGCGAATAACGAATAGCAGCAGCGTCTTGGACCCAGATTTAGAACTGACGGCACACAACACACACACATGTGAGATTCACACAATAAACGAGACGTCGTTTCGATGAGGTATTCAAGGTAGCGCCTTGTGTGGGTTCATGCGAGTGCGTGAGTGCACACACATACCTATGCTGACCAAAGAGCTGCAGGTTGAGCTCAAACACGGTTTTTAAGAGTCCGTAGTTGGCCGCGTCCCAGCGCCCAATGTCTTGAAACCAGAGGTTGATTATGAGGATCTCGGCCAGGGCGAGAGAAAAGAGGGAGGACTTGCGCTCAAAGCTCTGCAGTACGGGCGGGACGCAAAAGGAAGATGGGTACGCATGCGTAAGGCTGGCGTTCTTCTTTTTTGTTTTTTTAACGCTGAAAAGAGAAGAGGGGTAGGTAGCATACCTTTTGTTCTTCCCCTCGTTCCCTGCCATCAGTACCCTCCACGTCCAACACTAACGTGTCTGTCGGGCGATCACGGATGGCACTAGCGGAACGTCCCATCCAAATGCCTTTCGTGGTTTGCGAGCGTCCACGCTGCGAGTCCATAACTTGGAACTTGGTGCCAAAGAGAAGATTGAGGAGTGTGCCTGACGTGTGGAAAAGAGAAGGGTGCGAAGACATCGTTTCGAATGCATAAGTAGGTGTGGTGATTGTGCGACCACAGATTTGTCTCTATATCCAAGAAGGCACGCACTCTTGCCGCTAGACTGGCAACCAAGGATGGAAACCACCCAGTAGTCAAACCCCTTGTTGTCAAAACCCCATCGGCCAAGTTTGCCGCCAAGACCCTCTCTGTATAATGAAAGGAATACATACATTAAGAAGAAGCAAGAAAAAAAAAACCCAATGTGGGTTTATGATCCACATCATTAAGAAGCAGGAAGAGCTGGGGTGAGGATTGGTCTAGCCGGCTACTAGTACGTACACCCAAGAGCCGTCTTCATCAATGATCTGGATCATGTCATGAGCATCCTCCAGCGAAGCCGCAGTCTGTGGTGAATCGATGTTCATTGTTCGGACGTTTAATGCAGGAAATGTGAATTAATAAGGATGGCGCCAAAAAACGCAATAAAAAGAAAAAGATAAACGGAAAACACGAAAGGGAAAAAGGGTGGGATTCTTTTTTGGCAACCGAATAAAGTTCAAAGTCGTCAACTTGTGCTGGTTACATCACTGACGAGCGCGAAAGGAGTAGGCTCTATAACGACGTCTTTGGAGAAGGGGTAGGAAGAGCTTGGCGCTGGTTCTCTCTCGAGAGAGAGAGAGAGAGAGAAAGAGAATGTGGGGTGCTCTATCAGTTGATGGCGCTCTCAAGCTTGGTTTCCATCACGTCCAGAAGGCGGTTGAAGGGCACAAGGGCTCCCCCTGCAGACGCGTCCTCGGCCGACAGCCATTCATAGTTTGCCTGCAAAATCTGAGCGAAGTTGAGGCCACTGTCTGCAGGAATGCGATCAAAGTCCAGGCTGTTGAGCTGTGAGTTAATGGCTCCAAGCTTAGACGAAAGATCCTCCAGCTTGGTCACCAAGTCGTCAATGGCGACGGGATAGAGAAGCCAATCCCAGAAGTGGCTAGGCACTGAATGGCGAGAGCTACAATTCGAAAGGTCGTCCTCGTCAAGCCTCTCTGTCCATTCTGGGAACTGGTCCAGATCATCGTCTAGCGAACCCTCATAAGAGGCCCAAGAGGGAGTGGCGCCAACCACCAGCGTGAGAAAAAGCAGCGCGATAATCGAGCGAAGATCCATGCTGCAGCCGTGTATCTGAAAGTGGTAGGGGGGTCACTCCACCAACGTTGTTACGGAGGGGGCTTTATCTCCCACACCAAATTGGGGATGGCCAAACCCTTTTGGACTCTAGACTCCTTCCTTTTTTGCTGCAAGATCGCGGCGTAGCGCCAAAAAACTCGAAAAAAGGTCGAGAAAAAAAAATAATTGTCTGTGAAACTCTCGTGTCATTCTCTCTCTCTCTACCAAGAAGGTCGAGAAGCAACGACCATGTACTCAATCACCTCCCATTGGCCCTGACTATTGATCTGCAAAGCCCAGGTCTGCTCCACGTCTTGAATATTATCCTGCAATGCAAGAAGAGCGAAGAGAGAGAGAGAGAGAGAGATAAACGTCAAGATGGCTGTAATAAAACGAGAGACGAGGAAGGAGTATCGAACCGGAGCGCCCTCGACCACGGCGCCAGAACGATCACGCACGCAATGATTCTCTTGTGAGGTAAAGTGGATGAGCAACGTGGGCCGTCCATCATCTCGTGTGTGGGCGCTCAGGATCTGGTGGTGATGATGACGAGTAAAACGTGAGAAAAAAGTGGCGCACAGAGAGGAGTGAGCGGCAAGGGCAAATAAAATAAAATAAAAATAAAAATAAATAAATAAAAAGAAGAGGGAAGCACGCAGACCTCGACAGAGTCAAGGTGGAGGACACGGGACTGAGAGCGGTAGCCATGAGCGTCCCACTCACGGAGGGCCTCGAGCTCGTGTTCAGCGAGGCGCTTGGACATGTGGGCAGTGATGGGCGCGGGATCACCGCGGAGAAGGGCCGAACGGAGGGTGGGCACAAAGGAGGAGGCCATGAACTGCTTGAAGCGCTCCGGGGAAAAGTTGGGGTCGAGGGAATGAATGAGCTTGATGGTCTTGGCATGGTCGTTTTCGGTGAAAAGCTTAGAGGTGGTGCGCGCGAGAGAGTCACCCAAGTCGAGGGCGCGCTGAACGAGTGGATGGTCGCTTTCAACGATTTTCTCGCGGAGAGCAACGGCCTTCTTATAGGCACCCGTGGTGCGCAGCTGATCGCGGACGGCCTGGAGTCGCTGTTCGATGGCGGTCTGCACCTCTTGCGTCTTGACCACGAGCTGCGAGCGCGCCCCGGCGATGCCACCCTCGCCACCACCGATTCCGCCAGCCCCGTCGTGCTTGCCCGTGGCGGCAGCGTCGTCGAGCAAGTTGAACGGCACCTTCTCCTTCATCTTCTTGACCAGCGGAGACTCCTCTGCTGACGTCTTGATCGTCTCGCCCACCTTTTCGATGTTTTCTCGTGCCTTACTCAGGCTGTCGGCCACCTTGTCGAGGCCCTCCTTGGTCTTCTCGAGTTTTTCATCCATGCCCACGCGCTGCGTGATATCCCCGAGCGTCGACGTCACTGAATCTGACACCCGCGCCGTGACGCGGCCACCCGTGGCGGCTGCCTTTTCGCCCAGGTTCTTCAGTTGGGCCAGCCCCTCGGCCGACTTGTCCTTCAGCTTTTCCATCGACTCCTTCGTCTTCTTGACGCTCTCCGACTCTTGCAGCTTTCGTAGTTCCGCCATCGACTCGTTGAGCTCCTTGCTGTTCTCCGCTTGCTCCTTGAAGGACTTGACGAACTCGCTCCAGAAGCTCAGTGTCCGTCGCTCCTCCCTCGCGAAGAGTTGCACCCTGCTGCCCACCGCCGTGGTCGTCGCCCACGCCATCTGTCCCCCCCCCCCGCCCGCCCGAGAGTCGCTTGAGCGTTTTTGCACCACCTTGCGCAGAAAAGAGAGTGATGAACAAAAAACTGATGATAATAACAATAACAATAAAAACCGACTCGGT
>NAVB01003219.1:0-24698 GCA_002179805.1 Acanthamoeba lenticulata | reverse complement strand
AAATTGAAAGAGAAAAACGCTTTTCCTATTCCCGGAACTGAAAGGTCGCCACATAAGATCTCAACGCGACCTGATGTCGCACTCCGATGAGAAATCGTTCTCCGTGGGACGGACCCTCTTCACCGGCACGGTACGTCTCCAAGCGAACGCTTACGGTTGCATCAATCCTTCTATGGACTGACTTTGCCGTTCTGCGCTTCTGATGCGTGGCTGAAGGTGTCGGGCATCGTTTGCAAGTTTGTGGAACAACCCTTTGACACCATCAAGGTGCCTCTAGATATTGAGTGGCCTTGTTCTTGTGCGTGCGTCCTCCCCGTTGTGCTCTAAACACGCTATTGCCGGCAGGTGCGCGTGCAAGCGGGCACCAAGGTGCGGTCCCCCAGCGGAGCACTCGTGCCCGAGTTCAACGGCCCGTGGGACTGCTTCATCAAGACCTTGCGGCGCGAGGGCTTCACCGCCTTGTACAAGGGCCTGCCGAGCCCGATGATCGGGTCGGCCATGGAGGTGGCCTCTATGTTTGTCGTCTACAACGCGGCCAAGGAGGCCCTCATGGACCCAGAGACCCACCACGTCAGCCTCCCGCGCGTGTGCCTCGCTGGCAGCATTGCCGGCGTCGCGACGGCCACCTTCCTCACGCCCGTCGAGCTCATCAAGTGCCGCCTCCAAGTCCAGACGGGCAGCAACGCCGCTGGCGGGTCGATGCCACCTTCGGGCGTCGCCGCGGCGGCCACGACGACAACGGCTGGCGGCGGCGGGCAGATCGCCTACCGCGGGACCATGCACTGCATCATGCACACCATCAAGACCGAGGGTCCCTTTGGCCTGTGGCGAGGCTGGTGGAGGTGCGTCAACGCGCTCTTCCTTTTGCCAAAGCCTTCTCCCCGCGCTGACGCTGGCCGGGCGCGGAGCAGCACGTTCTTCCGCGAGTTGGTCGGGACCGCGTTCTGGTTCGGGACCTACGAGACGGTGTGCCGCACGCTGGCGCCAAACGCGGACGACGCCTCTGACGTAAAGAGCCGCCCCATCCGCCAGAACATATATACGCTGATGCTCACTCCCTTGTCGGCTCGTGTACAACAGGCCCCACCGTTGATCCAGCTGCTCGCCGGAGGCTGCGCAGGGTGTCTCTACTGGGGCATTCCCTACGTGCGTGGACCCCAGCTCTCGAGGCGCACTCGTGAAAACGTGTATTGACTTGACTTATGCGGTGCTGCAGCCAATGGACACGGTCAAGAGTCGAATCCAGATCAAGCAGGCCCAGACGTCCATTCCCAAGATGTTTGTCGAGGTCCTCAAGGAGGAGGGAGTCAGAGGACTCTACCGGGGTCCGTCCACTGCCACCACTTTTTGTTGTGACTCGACACGGGGGTTGCTGACTCCTTTCTTGTCGCCCACGCATGCAGGGATCGGGCCGACGATGATGCGAGCCATTCCTGGATCGGCGGTGGCGCTCTTCACCTACGAGCGGTCATCGCGATTCCTCGACTGGCTCAAGAGCGAGAAGCCCGAGCTCTACCCCTCCTTTTTATAACCTTCCTAAAAGCAGCCTTTGGTGCACCACCTGCAGTGCACTGGCCTCCATTCAGCCACTTTCCGTCAGGTTGACTTGTCTTTGCCCAGCAGGAAGAAAAAGAAAATGCAAAAGAAAAAAGCGTGGATGCCTTTTTCAAGCTGCAGGTTTGTATTCCATTTCGGTGGAACCCCCCTTGTTGGAGCACCGCTGTGTAGATTCTTTTTGGTTTACGTACAACCTCTGGCACAAATCGACCTAATTAACGGCCACCCCTCTTCTTGGCTTTTGTCCAATAACTTCTTAGATTCTAAGGTGCGATACATGTCTGTCCCGGCCTTCTTTCCTGCTCCCTGTCAATTAACCTTGAGATGTTACTTTTACAATCTCATCTATGTAAAGGATGGTAATCATTAAATTTCAACTGGGAAACGATGTGAGGCGTATAACCCTTCCCGAGGAGGGGACCACCTACTCGGCACTTCTGCAACTCATAGAACGCCTTTATGGCCCCACATTACCCCTCGAGTTCAAGCTTAAGTACCTTGACGAGGACAAGGTCATCGCGTACGCACGTTCATCGTTTTTTTCTTTTCGTCTCCCCATGATCTAACCATCAAGTTTCGATTCCATCAATTGTTAGATTAACAAGCGATGAAGAGCTGCAAGCCGCCACAGCCCATCTCCCTACTGGCAAAATCCTTCGTCTCACAATCATAGATGCTGCCGCGCCCCCAGCTCCCTCCTTCCCTGAGGTAGGGGCTCAGACGGGCACGCTAGTCGATGCAGACAACGACCTCCCGCATGACGCCTTTTGTCGGCACTGCGGTACTGGCCCCTCCTGGCAAGTCGATGTTGCTCCTTACGCCGATGTCGCGACTTTGTCTTCCCATGCAGGCCGCCCCGTGCAGGGCGTGCGCTACGTGTGCGTCAATTGCGATGACAGCGCCGGCGACGGCGGCTACAGCTTGTGCGCCGCCTGCGAGGCCCTCCGCCCGCACGACCCGCAACACGTGTTCCTCAAGCTCTACTCTGCCCCGCCGCCGGGCGCGCTGGCCAGCGTCCTCCCGCTGCCCAACCTCTACGCGCCCGCCGCCGCCGTCGGCTCGCTCGACGACCAGGCGTGCCCCAACTGGCTTCGCCAGCGGCAGACGCTCAGCGCCGTGACCAAGACCTCCAATCCCGCCAGCGCCAGCAAGCTGGCGTGCCGGTTCGTAGAGGACGTGACGGTGAGCGACGGCTACAGGGTGGCGCCCGGCGCGCCCTTTGTCAAGATCTGGCGCCTGCGCAACACGAGCCGCACGGTCGCCTGGCCCGAGGGCCTCGCGCTGGCCTTTGTCAGCGGCGACCGCCTGGCGGCTGTGGAGGCCGTTCACGTGCTCGCCGCGCCGCCTGGCGCCGAGGTCGACGTCACCGTCGACATGGTCAGCCCGCCGGTACGTCTCTTCCTCGTCGTTGTCTTTCTCATCAACATCATGGCTCACAGCGGTGGCGTTTTTGCATTAAAATAGGAGGTCGGCCGCTACGTGTCCAACTGGCGTCTCTGCAGCCCATCGGGCGACTTCTTCGGGCCGCAGGTTTGGGCCGACATCGTCGTGGCCGAGGAGGAAGAAGAGAAGGTCGCCACCCCTGCGAGCGCCATTACCGGAGAAGACGAGCAGGCAGCGAGCCCTGTGGTGGAGAAGGAGGAGGAAGACAAGCAGGGAAAGGAAGAATTACAGGAGGAGGAGGAAGAAGAGAGCGATCTCGAGGATGCCTGGGCGGTGGGGAGCGGCAGCAAGGTGCGCCGCGTGGCCGGTAAGGTGCTCGGACGCAGCTCTTCGAGCATCGAGACAGCTTTTAGCGCCCGCGGCGACGATGTAGACACAAACGACCAAGACAGCGTCATCGAGGTCGCCGCGCCCCAGCAGCCTCCCTTTACTGAGGAGGAGCTACTCCTAGATCACCAACAAGCACAAGAACAAGAGGACACGAACCTGCGCGGCAGCGCCAGACGGCTCATTCGCGAGGAGGAAGAAGAGGAGGACGGATGGGCTTTGGTACCGCGAAACGAGCTCGTCAACGCCGTCGTCGTGGGCGTCGCCGGAGACGAGGTCAAGGAGGGCGAGGAGGAGGCCTGGGCCGACGAGATCAAGCGGCTCCTGGAAATGGGCGTCGGTGACCGCGCGGCGATCGTGCGCGCCCTCAGGTCGACCGGCGGCGATCCGCAGCAGGCCGTCGAGGCCCTCCTGGGTGGCCTCTGAGAGGTTGATCTTGTTGGGGAGGTTGTTTGTGGACCAACACGTTGCGCTTTCGAGTTTGTTGTAAACTGTTTTGTTTGTTGGTCGACAACAGCCTTTTGGGGGCTCAAGCGGCAAAGAGCGCGCGCACAGTGGCGAGGATGAAGGGGCCGTAGGCCTCCACGCTGCGGCCCAGCGCGGCCTCGACGTGCTGCCGCAGCAGCTTGGGCGTCTGCTTTCGGGCCTCCTCGATGGTGAGCTCCTCCTTGAGATACTTCCTCAGTGTCTCGCGGATGGCCTCCTCCAGCTTGGCCTTGTCCTCCACCTCCTCGTCGCGGGCCTCGACTGGCTGGGGCTGTTCCTGCTTCGTTTCTACTTGCTCCATTTTATCGCCCTTGGCCTCGTCGTCATCGTCTTCTTCATCCTCGTCCTCGACCACGATCTTGCGCCTCTTACGGCTCGACTCGGTGGCCTTTTCCTCCGCCTCTTCCTGCTTCTCGTTCTTGCCATCACCCTCTTCATCGTCGCTGTCTTCGCTCTTTGTCTCCTCGCGCCTTCGCTTTACCGTCCTTCTCCTGTCCACACGTTCCTCTTCCTCATCGGCCTCCTCATCGGCCTCCTCCTCCTCCTCTTCGTCCTCGGCTTTCTTGGCCTTCTTGGCCGCCGCCTTGCGCTGGTCGTCACGCTTCCTCTTGGCCTTCACAATCTTCCTCTTCTCGGCCGCCTCCTTCTTCCTCTCCTCCTCGCTGTCGCTTTCGTCTGACTCGCCCTCCTCAGCGTCGACCTCCTCATCATCCTCTTCATCAGCGTCGCGGCTCGCCTTACGCTTGCGGCTCTCCTCCTTCTCGGCCTTCCGCTGCTTCTTGGCGGCCTTGCGCTCGGCGATGCGCTTTTCGAGCTCCTTGGCCTCTTCCTCGCCCTTGGCCTTGGTCTGCTCGTCCCACTGGTAGAGCTCCTCCAGGAGCTCATCGTCGTCATCGCTCTCAATGTCCGAGTAGAAGTCACGAGCGCTGGCCTTGGAAGAGCTCTTCTTGTTGGTCTTGTTCTTTTTCTTGTTGGTCTTGCTCTTCTTCTTGTCGTCCCCGCTCTTCTTGTCCTTCCTGGTACGGCGCTGTTCCTTTACCTTCTCGGCCTTCTCGGCCAGGTTGGTGCCGCTCTTCACCTTCTTGGGCCGGGTCAGGAAGGTCACGAGGTCGGCCACGAGCTCCTTCTTGGACTCGCTCCCGTGGGGCTGCCCCAGCACGTCGGCCAGCAGCTTCAAGAACGAAAGGCTCTTGGCCTCCAGCTTCTCCTGAGCCTTGTCCTGAACCAGCATGACGTGAAGGAGGCAAGATGAGACACGAAGGTGCTGGACCAGGCCAACAGAGGGGCGACACTTACCTCGTAGTAGCTGGGAAAGCCAGAGAAGGCGATGAGGTTGGCTTTGACCTCGGTGGCCTGAGCAAGACGTACGTATTGTGAGCTGTTGAAGTTGCCACAAAGGAGGCAAAGGGTACCTTGCAGGCGCGGTTGTACAAGATGTGATGAATCTGCCTCAAGAAGGAGCTGTTGCGGGAGAAAAACTTGATGTTCTCCACGATCAGCTCACTGTCCTCCAGCTTGCGTCCCTCGCCCTGTAAATAACAAATGTAAGGCTTGTTCCACGACGATCAGCACAGTGCTGACAGCGTACCTCCCAAAGGGGCTGCGCCTCCTTCTCCTTGAACTCAAAGCGGTTGATGGTGTGACGACGCTTGTCCTGAGTTCGAGGCAGCCAACGTGCCTTGGGTGAGGCCACCTGCTTCATCTCGCGCTTGCTGATTCGACCCGACTTGACCTTCTTCTTAGGTGTGGCAGGCTGAATCGGCTCCACATTCGACGAAATGGGAGCCATATTCTCCTTTGACTCCTCCATCTCATCGATGGGCTCTGTTGTTGTGGGTTTGGTGGCCGCAAGTACGTCGTCGCTCATTTTGCCTTTCACGATCTCCTTCTGTGTTGATGTTGAGCTGTTCGGTTTGGACTTTCGCGTTTCTTGGTGCCTTTCGTTTTGGCGCCAAAACGAGCTCAACGGCCACAACGGCTTGCTCTGTTGTGCAGTGAACGAGGCCAACGGCCGTTGCGCCAAGGGCCTTGCTCCGGCTCGTAAAGTAGATTGGCTGTGTGTATTTGTATGTGTGTGCAATCCCCAATTCCTTCTTCTACTTGCCCAAGAGTGTACAATATTTCTCAGTTTACGCGCCCACGCTACCCACGCCAGCGGCCACATTGTATCGGCCAGCGTCGTTGCCCTGCGACTCGCCGCGCCCTGCGCCCTGTGCCGCTGCTGGTGGTCGCTCGGTCGTGGCGGAGGCAGTGGCGGCCTCGGTGGCCGCCAACGAGCTGGTCGAGCGCGCCACGCTGGGCAGCGCTGACGTTGAGTTCGAGGCCGGCGCTCCGCTCGGCAGCTGCAGCGGCAGCACGGCTGACCGTTCCCTGGTTGCCCGGTCGTGGGAGGCTGCCGCCGTTGTCGCCATCGTCGGGAAGACGATGGTCGCCCGCTCGTAGGGGAGCACGCCTGTGGTGGGCGTCGAGGACAAGACCTCTACTTCGACCTCGCGCTCTGACGACTGCTGATGTTGTTGTTGCTGCTGCTGCTGTCTGTGGCTGTCCATGCCCACGTCGTCGCCTTCGTCGTCAATATCGTCGTCGGCCACGATCCTGAGGCCCGAGTCTTCCTCGTCCTCGGCGTCGGTCCGCACGTGCACGGCAGATGTGGGGATGATGCGCCGCAGCCCCGGCTCGGTCCCGCCCTGGTTCTTGAGCTGTGCGGCTGTCGAGGCCAGGAACGAGGGCAGGTTGGGCGACGAGATGGTGAACGACAGGACCGGCGAGGCCGACATGCTCCGTCCCGCCGGCGCCAATGTGGGCGAGTAGGAGAGCAGCGGCGACGACCGTCGCTTGGACACTGGAGGCGAGACGTGACCCGCCAGCGGCAGTGACGACCCTGACAACAACGGAGAGGGCGACGCCGAGGACGCCGCCGAAACCGCCGAGCTCAGCGACTGCGGGAAGGACGATGTGAAGTCGAGGCTGGTGCTCGCCCGAAGCGCTCCGCCAAAGCCCGTCGTCGACCAAATCTGCTCGAGGATGGCCATCTGCTGCGGCGAGGCCTTGCGCCGGCGGGCGGCAAAGACGTCATCAGCCACAGTACCGGCGGCAGCAGCAGCCATGTAGGCCGCGCGGAGGCTATCGGCGATGCTGCTGTTTGCGCCGTTCAACCCGCCCGGCGGTCGCTGCTCCGGCTCCTCCTGCATCTGCTGTTGCTGGCTCGGTGTCTCCTGGTGGTGGCGATGATCCAACTCGGCAGCAGCCGAGTGGTCGTGGTCGTCGTTGTTGACTGCAGGGCCGTTGGCGCGTCCCTCGTCTGGCAACGCGACAACGGTCTCATTGGGTCCCACCTCTGGCGGACTGCCGGCAGGAGGGAGCTCGGCTCGGTGCGCACCGTCGACATCGTCCACCTGCATCCCGTCGTAATTGCTGTCGGTCCCGCCCACGCTCTCCTCCTGGTTGCTGTTGCTGAGCTCGTCGCCGTTTGCGTGATCGCCACCATTCTCGGTCATGCCCTGGCCGAGCTGTGGATCACCGCCGCCGCCACTAAGCTCACTGGCAGCGTCATGCTCGGCCGCTTCGGCCCGCTCGTCGGGCTGCTGCACTTCCATTTCGGTGGGCTGCTGGAGCTCGACATGCTCGCTGATGGGCTCCAAAGGCTGTTGCTGCTCCAGTAGCTGATGGTGAGCCTCTGGCTCCTGGACAGAGGCATGAGCCATCATCGGGCTGTGGTGGGCCTCGCTCCGCACGACCTCGGTCGGCACGTCGACGACTGCGCCCACGACGTGAGGCTCGCCGTTGAGGCCAGGTGGGACCCACGACATGGGCGTCGCCACTGCCGACGCAACAGTGGGCAACACCTTGTACGGCCGCTGGTAAAACCGGAACAGACTGGGCGACGTCGGGGCCGCCGCCAGCGTGGGCGTGGCCTCGCCAGCGTCGCCGGCGTCGGTGGCCTCCTCGGCCATGGTCGGCGTGGCGCTGCCGGCGGGAACGACGGTCTGTTTCTTGTGAATCTGCTGGAGCAGCTGCTGCAGGAACTCCTGCTGGTGCTGCGGCAGTGGCGTCGACCCGCCGCCAGAACCGCTGCCACCGCCGCCGCCTCCACTGGGCTGGTGGCCCTGCTCGGCGCTCGCCCCTCGGCTGGGGTACGTGAACGAGAACGAGTCCCGCCGCTCGCGCTTCTTGTCGCCGAAGCGGCTCGCCTGGTGCGGGCTGATGTTGAGGTTGAGGCTGAGCTTGTTGACCATCGACTGCACGTTGCCGGCGGCGGCCGCGGCGGCTGTCGTCGTCGGTGTGGTGGTGGTTGTGCTACCCGCAAGGTCTGGCGATTGCTGTTGCTGGGCGAGTAGCTGGGACTTGAGCTGGAGGATGCGCTGCTGGTCAACGTTCGCCGGGAGGGCCGACGGAAGGAACTGCTGCAGCTGCGCGAGCGAGGACGGCAGCGGCGAAGACGCGGCGGACGACGGCAGTGGACTGTTCGTGTTGGCCTGTTGGTGGGCCGACGATACCAAGTGCGGAGCCGCCGGCGGCAGCATCACGCCAGAGGCCACATTCGCCATGGCCGTGGCGGAGCGTGCCGGCCCTTCGGGCGTGTCTGCCTCGGCGCTCGACGGCCGCTCGTCGCTGGCGCTGCTCGCCGAGGTCTCGGCCGTCGCGGCGCGCTCCCGACGGGACGCGGCGAGCACAGAAGGTAGAAAGGGTGACGAAAAGGCCAGCGGCGAGGAGGCCAGCGCCGCGGCAATGTCTTCGACAGCCAGGTCGCCGCTGCCGCCAACGCCGCCGCCAAGCCGGCCGGCGTTGTTGACCGACTGGAGCAGCTCAAGCTGTCGCTGTTTCTTGGTGCGGCGGTCGTGTTTGTTGGCGGCGGGAGCAGCAGATGGAGCCGCTGCCGTTGCCGATGAGCCGATGGCGGACTTGACCGCGGCCGCCTTGCGCTTCCTGCTCCCGGCGGGCTTCTGGGCCAAGACGGGCGACGACGAGCTGAGCAGCTTGCGCGTCTTGGCGCCTCGACTCCGCCCGGTGGCGGTCGTGGACGTTGTCGTAGTTGTGCTCGAGGAGGAGTCGAGGTCGGCAGCGCGGAGATCGATGGACGATGAGGTGCGGGTCAGCGACCTACCGGCCTCGTAGCTGCCCCCGACCGAGAGCAGCGACTCGAAGGGCGGCAGCGGTGAGGCCGACGAGAACACGGGAGAGGTCGGCGTGGACCTGGACGTCGACAAGAGTGGTCCCGCCGCCCCAAAGACCGCGGGAAAGGGAGGCAAACCGCGACCTGACGAGCCTTGAGTGATGGCCGCTGCAGCCTTGTCAACCGCGTCATCTTCAACATCGTTCAGGAGGCTCTTGATGGACACGCGAGTATCCGACGTGGTTGGGTGATTACGGTGTTGATGTTGAAGTTCGGCAGATGATGAAGAAGAAGAAGAAGATGCGGCAGTGATTGATGCGCTTTCGAGAGCTCGGTTCGCGAGGCGAGCTGATGTACGGCGTCCGTTGGTGAGTAGCGAAGGTGAGGTTGAGGAGGAGCTCGCGGTTGCGTCTGGAGGTGTGTCGGGAAATCGCTCGTGGTGATTGAGAATTTCGTGGAGCCCATTTTCCACGGCCCGTGGGACAGTAGCAGCGTCGCTTCGAGACAGGAGCATGAGCAGAGCCGATTCAGCTTCGAGTTCCTTCTCGCTCAGCTCTCGCTTCGTCGGCGAGACGACAAGTGACGATGCATAGCCACCTTCCATGTCCGGTTTTCCGCCCTACGTCGCTCCGAGAAGAGGATCACTTCGCTTGCGAGTGAGTCCGCTCCTTCTTTCTCGTCCTTTGCTCCTCTTCACCAGGCTGAAGATTCAAAACGTTGGTTGGACACGTGCAGAGAAGGGTTGCTGGTAAGAAGCCTTCAAAAACGCCAAACGGCGGTCTCTAACTCAAACTCTAGAGGTCGTCTTCACTTCACACTCCAGCGGCAATTACTCGATGCCCAGAATAAGCCACAGTACCTCGACTGGGCCGTCCTCAAACTCCCTCCTCTTCTCCTCTTCTCCAGCCGGGTTGTTGGCCTGCCGTGAACAATGGTCTATTTCACCCAAATTCCTCCCGCTTTCAGCCTTGCTTCCCAAGCTGCCAGCGCTGCCGAGTTTTTTCCTGATGTGCACAACGGCACGTGTGTCGCATGGCAATTCCAAACCTTCCATTCCTTTTTGCTTGCCCGTGTACCAATGAATGTCCAATGAGGAAACGCTGTCTCTCAGTTTGCAGAGAAGTTTGGGATGAAATTGTCAATCAGCCAAACGCCGAACCTGTCTTCTCCAAGTGGCCATACCTGGACTCGAACCAGGCAAAAGCATCGGCGCACCAATAAATAATAGAAAAAAAAAAAGGGTTCATCAGAATGGCAACGGCCGAAGAGTCTGGTGCCGCGAGCGATTCGGTGGATCAGCACATCCTGAAGGTGGCAGCTCAGGGCGATGTACAAGAGCTTTCGTTATTGCTGAGCAACTTTCGGCGAGATGCATCCTCCATCCGTGGTGACAAAGGTCGCACACCACTGCATTATGTGTGCCTTAACGGCAATGCTGCTTGTGCCACTTTACTCCTTACCGTGGTTCAGATCGTACGCTCCATCTGCTTTAAATGCTTTGGATACAGGACGATGCAAAAAATCGTTCTTTTCTTCCTTTTTTTTTTCATACACATCTCATCCTTCCACTTTCAAAGGTGGACGTTGAAGATGCCAAACGGAAGACCCCGCTGGCTCTCGCCTCCAAGGTAGAAGACTGCACCTTCTGCCAATTGCCGACGACGGCTAACGTCTTCTTTTTCCAGCGTGGGTTCAACAAAGTCATCGAGCTGCTCCTGGCGCGTGGAGCCAACCTCAACTCCCGCGACGAGAACGGCAACATGTGCGTCACCCAACAGCCAGCTGCACTGCTTTTTATTTACATATTCTCACCAATGCACACTTAGGCCCATACACCAGGCGGCCTATCACGGCCGCACAGCCACCGTCGACCTGCTGTTGAAGCATGGCGCCCAGGCCAACGCAGTTAACGAGATCGAATCGACGCCACTCCACTTTGCCGCGGTACGCTGCGCTCTCGATGGCTGGGCCAGACCGCAGTTGTTCACACGACGCGTTCGTTGTGCTGGTGTGGTTCAGATGTGTGGCCACCACGGCGCATGCCAGGTCCTGCTTCAGGCAGGGGCGGATGTCAATGCCAAGAACAAGAACACGACAACGCCTCTGCATCTAGCTGCCCGCAACGGCTACGTTGAGTGCTGCAAGGTATTATTGAAACTTATGATCAGGGTCGTGTGATCATCGTTAATTCAACATCGTCATGACCTGCGCAGATCTTGCTCAAGGCCGGAGCTGACGTCAATAGCGTCGACCCCTTCAGCCAGATCCCACTGCACCTGGCAGCTCGCACGGGCCACTATGACTGTCTGCAGGTCATGCTCGAGGTGCGTTTCCAGAAGCCAGTTTACCAACATGCAGTTGATCTCAAAGCATTTCCATTTCCATTTCAATTTCCTCCTGGTCTGGACGCATAACAGGACGGAGCCGAGGTCAACGCGCAGGACATGGAGGGCAACACTCCCTTCGACTGGGCCGACGACTACGGCCACGGCGAGTGCGCGGTGCTGCTGTGGCGCCACGGCGCGCAGATCAAGACACAGACGGGCAAGCGTACGCAAGCATCCTTCCCGCCGCATTGTGGAAGCGCTCGCGCAGGTGGACTGAAAAGAGAATGTATTCAACATCATCAGAGACCATGCAATGGCGGCGACCGTGGGGCGGACGCGACCGGCCGACCATGCGATACGACCACGCCATGACCGCGCTCGGCTCCTCCATCTATCTCTTTGGCGGGTATGGAGGGCGATTAACATGGGAATTTGAAGCACGCACATGGGCGGCTGACCTGCAGCGGACACTGTCGTCAGGTACGGCATCGCGCCAAAGCACCTGTACCCACAGCTGCGGCTCGAGGGCTACGAGGTGATCCAGCGCGAGGGCGAGGACCCGCCCGCCTTCCACATGGGCGATTTGTACGTCCTTAAAGCCGGTATGCTTTCCCTTCTTTTTTCAGTTGCTTTTTGATAATCAACTCACTATTTATTTATTTATTTATTTTTCAAAACAAAACAAACTAAATATAAACTCGAGCAGAGGGCGAACTGCAGTCGATGGGCACCATTGCTACAGCTGAGGACCGACGTGACCACTCCTACGCCCTTGACTTGCAACGAATTGGTGCGTCTTGGCTCTATTTTATTTTAATCATCTGTTTAATTGTTGTTAATATAATTGTTTTTGTGGTTGTGGCAATCACAGGTGCAAATCTGGTGGTGGCAGAGGACGGCCTCACGGTCGAATACGTGGTGCAAGAGTCAGCGCTATCGCCCTCAAAGCCGGCCGTGGTCAAGACCTCAACTCCCGTCCAGCGCATTGGCGAGGAGACCCTCTTCTACTTTGAGGTCACCGTCCTGGATCAAGGCCTCAAGGGGTCCGTCGATCTGCCGCTGAAGCAATTTATTTATTGATTTCATCGTTGTAGGCGTCGCCCTGCTGAGGCTGCGCTCGATCGCCATGTCTCACATTTGTTTCCACAGGTACATTGCGGTGGGCCTCACCGACGGCAACTACCCACTCAACAAGCAGCCCGTGCGCGTTTCTTCTTCTTCTTTACCTTCCATTCCCTTCCGGCTCTTCGCACGCTAAACCTCTCCTCCGACACAGGGCTGGGTGAAGCACTCGTACGGCTACCACGGCGACGACGGCATGGCCTACCATAACCAGGGCTCTGGTGCGCGCCGTCCCCGTCGTCCCTTGCGTATGGCCGGTTGGCTCACACGGTACCCACATGGGAGCAGGGATTCCGTTCGGCCCGCGGTTCGGCACGGGCGACACCATTGGCTGCGGCCTCATCTACGAGACTGGCGAGGTATTTCGGCTGCTCCCTCACGCTCTCCTTCTGGCCATGACAGCTCTGCTCATCGTTGGTGACGCCGGTGATGCCCGTGCGCAGGTGTTCTTCACCAAGAACGGGAAGTTCTTGGGCGTGGGTTACAGCGACGCGCAGGGCAAGGAGCACTTTCCGTCGGTGGGCCTCCACAGCCAGAACGAGAAGGTGGTCTTCAACTTTGGCAAGAAGCCCTTCAAGTTCAACTTTGAAGCCGAGATCGTCGAGTGGAAGGTGCTTCGCCCCAAGGGCCAGGTGCCCAAGGGCCGGTCAGCGTCGCACCTCCTGCCCTTTGGGCCCAACAAGCTGCTCCTTTTTGGCGGCTACAACCCGATCCAGTTCTTTGACGACGTTTACGTCCTCGACACCGGTACCATTTTTATTTATTTATTTCTTTTAAATAATTTGAAATAGTTTATATTTGTTTTCTTTACTTTAATGATTTTTGACACTCGCGTACGATACGGCAGAGACGCTGTTGTGGAACAAGTTGGAGACCAAGGGCCCGTTGCCGCGCTATCGCGATGCCTCGGTGAGCCTCTGCCACAACAAGCTCGTCGTCTATGGCGGTCGGTGCGTTTCCTTCGCCTCGTCTCCCAAGAATCAACTTAAATGCTTTTCTATATGACCATTTAACATTAATAGTTGTTAATAGTTTTCTATTTAACAAATTGGTTTATTATTTGTTGTCTGTGATCGTCCTGGTCCTCCCTGCAGGGCGGCCAACCGCTGTGTGGGGTTCGTCTATTTCCTGGACCTCGACACATGGGAGTGGGAGAATGTCACCACTAAGATCGAGGTTCGTCGTCACCTTCAGCAACCCTCATGTATCCATCATCATCATCTACATTCCCGTCTCCTTGCTGATTTTATGTCTTCTTCCTCTTCCCATCATGATGCGCGCAGGGCGATGCGCCTTGCGCGCGAATGTCGCACGCGTCGGCAGTCGTGGGGGACAAGGTGTACATATTCGGCGGCATCACCGGCGAGAAGCAGCTGCTCAACGACGTGCAGATCCTCGATGTTGGTACCTGGCTTGATCAACTCTCGGCCTCTCTCTTGCTCTCGGCCATACACGAGAGGCTGACCATGCTGCCACGCGCGACACTCACAGCCAGGATGCGGTGGATATCGCCGCGCGTGGCCGGGCGTCCGCCCACGGCGCGCCAGAACGCAACGGTCACCCCTGTAGATAAGCGGTGCGTCGCGGCCGTCATCCTCTCGCTTCGCGGCCTTGCGCTTGGCCCATGTCTCTGCGCGGAGAGAGAGCGTTGACCGCCGTCAACATTGCCTGCGCTTGTGGGGGACGACAGGCTGTTTGTGTTTGGCGGGTGGGACGGACGGCGGCAGCACAACGACCTGCACGTGTTTGACACCGAGCGGCAGGCCTGGTACAAGCCGCACGTCTCGGGCACGGTGCCGCGGCCGCGCAACCACCACACGGCCGCGGCGCTTGAGGTCGGCGGCCGGTCGCAGCTGTACTTCTTCGCCGGCTGGAACGGCCGTGGCTACATGGAGGACCTCGACTGTCTCGACCTCCGTGCGTCTCCTTGCCCCATCCTCGCCCCATGTACGGAGGCTGACGTCAGCATGACCTCACCTCACGACACGCGTGAGCAGACTCGGAAGAATCCGAAGAATTGCTGGCGTCTTGCAACCAGCCCGACTTCCACGACTTCACGTTCTGGATCGCGGTACGTGAGCGCCTGTGCATGTGAGGACGTCTCAGGAAGACCAGTTCCACTGAACTGATGATGTGGTGATGTGGTGATCTGGGTGGCGTGGTGGGACGACGTACAGGGCAAGCCCATCTACGCGCACAAGGTCGTGCTGGCGTCCCGCTCGGCCTACCTGCGGGCGCTCCTCAGCACCACCGACACCACCAGCCCTGCGGCGGATGATGGTGCGGCGCCTGGCCCTGAGCTCAACATGACCCGGGCGCAACTGAACATATGTCGGGCGGGGCGGGGACAAGTAGACATGGTGATGGTCATCGAGGCCAGTGACCAAGGCCAGCGGGGCGCGTGGGCCGACAAGAGCGAAGTCGTGCTGACGGACGTGACGGACCACAACGTGTTCCTCGCCTTTGTGCGTGTCTCCGCCCTACCTCCTCCCCTTGCGCCTTGGCTTGCCCTCAACAGGCTTACCAACTCCTTCGTTATCTTCATCATCATGCGCAGGTCCAGTTCCTGTACACGGACATCGCAGACGCGACGATGGAGATGATCGGCGCCCTGCTCGCCGTTACAGAGAAGTACGGCAAGGAGCACCTCGACCGGTACGTCCTGCCCCATCAAATAAATAAATAATATAAATAATATAATTAATTAAATACAAACTTGAAATGAAACAAAAGCTAATCGAAAACGAAACAAAAACGAAACGAAAACAGGATGTCCGAGTATTTGATCCTGACGCGCCTCAAGACGCCCTCGTCGCTGTACAAAAATCTCAGGTGGGGCTTCAACAACCCGCAGTTCTCCGACATCAGCTTCCTCGTGCGCCAGCGCCAGGAGCCCGCCCTGTTCGAGGCCATAGACGACTACGCGACGGCGGACGCCGTCAAGGGCAAGGAGCGCCAGGACTCGCTCGACAACACCGACAGCACCGTGCGGCGGGTGCACGGCCACAAGGTCATCGTGTGCGGGCGGAGCCCCTACTTCAAGGCCCTCCTTCTGGGCGGCCTCAAGGAGACGTCCCAGAAGGAGATCGTCATCAACCCCGACGAGCGCGACGTCGACGCTGACGGCGCGATGTCGATGTCGCCGTCGCTCGAGGCCGGGTCGGGGCTCGCCGGCCCGGCGCCGTCGTTTGACGCCGTGGACGCGGTGACGGGCAACGAGATCCGCTACGAGATCTTCGAGGCGCTGGTGCGGTACCTGTACACCAGCGAGATGGAGCTGGCCCAGGACGAGGACCGGCTCGACCTGCTCGTGCTGGCCAACCTCTACTCGGTAGACGGCCTCAAGAAGCTCATCGAGGACGATCTCGCCCAGTCCCTCGACTTTGAGAACGCGTCGTGCCTCTTTGCGCTGGCCGACACGGCCAACGCGCTCACCCTCCGCCGCAAGTGCCTCGACTTCATCACCGGTGCGTACCGCCTGCTCGGCCCGCCAACTGGAGCCACGATCGTCGCGATGGTGCTAATGATGATGATGATGGTGATGATCGTGGTGGTCGTGGTCGCGGCAGAGAACGACAACACGCTGCAGGGGATCAAGTTGACGTGGAGCTATGCCGACCTGAGCGAGGCGCTCAAGGAGGAGATCGAGCTCCACCGGGCCGCACGGCTGAGCGTGGAGACCCAGCGGCGTGAGCGCCAGCGCGAGCTGCTCAAGCGGCACATGCTCGAAGAGGCCATGCGGCAGCTCTCCGACACCATTGAGGAAGACGAAGACGAAGATGAAGATGCAGACGAAGATGACGACAATGCCGGCGGGACACAAGGTACAAACAACTTGTGGTGTCACGTGATCATTGGCAGCAGTGGAGCTGAGGAGAGGCGTGTGTGTGGCGTGTGGCTTTGTGGTTGGCTCCAACTTGGAGCTTTTTAGGGACCGGCGGCCGCAGGGCCTCGACGGACGACTCCACCGAGCGGTCCAGAAGCTGCGGCATGCAGTAGCGCTTGCCCCTCCCCCCAATCGAGCGAGAAAAACATTAAAATTAAACTTTTACGCTCCACCAAGGAAAGGATGATTTACACAACAATTTGTTTGTAGTTGACGCACGGGTCCCGTGACCTGGGATCAGTACAGGATGCCGTTCGTCAGGCGCTGGTATTCGTCGTAGGCGGCCGTGGTCCACGAGCTGTGCGCCTCGGCGATGAGACGCCGCACAAAGTCCCGCAGTTGGTCCTTGGACGCTGTCAACTGAAATCGGGCCTCGAGCTCGGGCAGCGTCGTGTCCGACAAGCACGGCATCCTATTTCCTGTTTTATTATTGATTTATTGATTAATTTATTAATAAATTATCAATATTTGTGAGATTTTTTGCTTGTTGGCGGACAAGACACGCACCTTCGACCATCATCTCGATGAGCTGGGTGAAGCGGGCGTGGTACTTGCGCAGCTGGAGGAAGCCCTTGACAAACAGCGTCTCAAAGTAGCGGTAGCACTCTGAGTCGAAGCCGCCAAGGAGCTCCATGTACTCGCCCGTGAGCTTGAACGGCGCCGTCTCGAAGCGCCACCAGCCGGGCGCGATGCCCAGCAGGAACCCGTAGTCGATGTGGATCACATGGCCCTCGACGTCCAGCAAAATATTCCCGTTATGTCGGTCCTGCAACAACAACACGTGAGCCCAATGACTGCGGCCTTGGTCCACGGGAGAACCTGGCGCTTTTCCTCCTAGGCTGTGTTGGCTGCGCACCCGAATCTGGAGGAGGTAGCAGACGAGCGAGTAGCCGGCGAGGCTCTCGACAAAGTTGTTGCGGGCGGCGTTGAAGGAGCGCGAGCCGGGTCGGCCGTAGGTGGTCGTGAAGTAGCTCAGGAGCGACGGCGAGCTCGGGAAAAAGCGGCGCTTGATCGAGTCCACCGAGACCGCGTCGGGGATCACCTCGACCATCCCCGCGCTCGACGAAATGGCGGTGATTTCGTACGGCCGCAGGTACAGCGGCAGCTGCTTCGACCTGCACGACATGCACGCGCCCATGGCCACTCTTAGCGATTTCTCCCGGCGAGGCTGGTGCCTCTTTGTGATCGCGTCCGTCCGCGTACTCGAAGATATGGGCGGCGCATTTGATGAGCTGCATGGCGAGCTGCTCCTGCCGGAGGTCATCCTCACTCTTGATGATGACCGCCGCCAGACCTGGTGCGAACATGACGCGCGTTGGCCTTCTTCTTCTTCTTCTTCTTTCCCGCACAAGGCACGCAAGCACGGGCAAGGCGACGCGTGTCGGCGGACGTACCCCAGCCGGGCAGGTTGCCAAAGGAGGACATCTCCTGGATTCGCTTCTTCCTCGACTGCCACAGCTCTCGATAGGCCAGCGCTGTGGTGACAAAGACAGCTCAGCGTCAGCGGACGGTCTGCCTTTGCCTCAAAGAAGAGAAGAAGAACAAGAAGAAGGCAGCGCACAGATGGCCGTGTGCTTGGGGCGGAGCCGACGTCGTCGCTCCACGATGGCGTCTGAACGGGATCCGCCGTTACTGCCATGGGGTTGGTGCAGGTTGGTCTGCGAGGAGAGGAGCTTGAGCAGGTGCTTCCCGCCCTCGGCCAGCGTGCGCAGGTGCGGACTCGTCGCCTTTGTCGTCGTTGTTGTCGATGTCGACGTTTTTTCTTTTTCTTTGTCTTTTTTCGGCGTCGTGACCACCAGCCTGTCCGCCTCTGTTGGAGCCTCGTCGTCGCTGTCGTCATCGTCATCGCCGTCCATCCGGAGCATGATGCCATTGCCGGCCGACGTCCGGAGCGGGCGCTTGGCCACCTGCCGCGACACGATCCCCGACATGGAGAGCCGCGGCTCGTCGGCCGAGGCCGGTGCTCGCCGCTCGAGCGTCGCCGGGCTGCTGCTGGCGCTGCCGGACGCGCCGACAACCTCCCGACGCGGCTTGAGCTCGCCAGACATGTTGAGCGCCTGGTGCAGGATCGACGACATCGAGACCGTGTCGTTGACGTCGCGCAGCATCCGCATGACTGCCTGAAAAGCTGGTGTCTGCGATATCTGCAGGCCCGCGTCGGTGAGCCTCATGACTGTAGACCGTGGCCGTGGGGGCGAGTGTGGGAACGAACCGAGGAGCTGCTGTTGCGGCGCTGGATGGGGACGGGCCGAAGGGCCATGCGGTTCTGGGCCTGGAGCTCGCTCAGCTTGTCCTCCATGGTGGCGTACAAGACGCCCGATACCCGGACCATCTCGGCGAACAGCATGTAGGGCACCCGCGCCTTGGTGCCCAGACAAAAGGCGTCCTCGGCCACGACGTTGATAATGTACGAGAACGTGTCACTTAATCTGGCGGTCCACGTCATTATCATCGTAATCAACATCAACATTATCAACATCATCATCACATTGTACCTGGTGATGGGGAGGTAGAGGCCCACAGGGAGTCGGCAGTTGATCTGATGCAGCGCGGCCCGCAGCACGGAATGTGATGACCCAACGGCCATGGTCAAGGGAAATACCTCAAATAACTCAACTAACGATCACCACCAAGCAGATCAGGAGGGAACAGGGAAGAGGAGGATATTTTGCTTGTCCTTGGGGACGTCGTAGAGGGAAGAGGCCAGGCGTGTGAGCGCATTGGCCAATGCGAGCTCGTCGTCCCAAAACGCGCGGATCACTGCGTCTGTGCGCGCCAGCGGATGAGTCCCCATAACCAACACCGAGAGCTGCGAGCGCGCGCGAGAGAAGCACGAACTCGCCGAAGGGCCGACGATGTGTAGAAGACGCTTGGTGATGTAGCGCGCTTTGCGCTGTGTGGTCGGCATCTCGTCTTCGAGCGCACTACACCACCACGCCGCAGGATTCGGGCCGGTCAGCGTCACTATGCGAGCCTTCTTAGCAGCACACATGCACACGCACGTGCACACAAAGACACGCGTACCCCCGCATGGCGAAATAGACACGAAGGGCAATATGTACAGAGCGGCGACAAAAGTCGAGTATAAACCTGTGTAAGCGACATGCGTTGTGTGTCAGCGCTGGCAGCATCAGGTGATTAGAGGAAGAGATTGAGAGTAGGTGCATCACCTTTCCATGGGGAATGAGTCGGTATGGAGCATCAGGTTGCACAGCTGGGGCAGGAAAAACTCGAGCTCGCTGTCCCGAAAGGCCTTGAGCTCGCTGCACAAAAAGTCTGTGGACCACCACCACATACGCGTGTGTGCGGCACACGACAAAGTTCGATCAACCTTTTTGAGGCCTAGAAGCGGCAGCAGCTGCCCAAACCTTGGAAGACAGCCTCTCGATGCTTGTGCAGAAGCCCAATGACGAGCCACACGTCAAGCTCGCCCTTCATCATCCGCAAGCAGTTGAGGGTGTTGAGGGTCTCGGTCGAGAGGGGCTTGCCATCGAACGATGGCCGCGGGGAGACAAAGGAGGTGGAGGAGCCCACTGGGTAGAAATCAGCAGGAGACAGCGAATCGGAGGAAGAAGTAGAGGAGGAAGAGGAGTTCATGCGGCGCCTCATAGCGGGCGATGCAAGAGGGGAGAGCAGGGCTGAAGGGTTATCATAATCTTGGTTAAAATCTTCTGCATCTTGCCATCGCTGCTGCTGCTCATAGTCGCGATCCCAGACCCATTTGCGCAGTGGAGTGGTTTGCTGCTCCTCTGGTGGTGGCGCGGGAGGGGCTTCGTCCCTATGACCCTCGTCCTTCTCCATCCTGGCCCACAACGTGCCTGTGGCTTGTATGATGGAGTGCAGGCCAGTTTTCCGTTTCTTCTTCCAAGGCGATAGAGAAACTCATTTTCATTCTCTTTTAATTTGAAATGTTCAATTTAATGTTGTTTTGGTCTTGTTTTCCGCGGTTGCTTGAGTGTGTGGGCAGGGAACGACACAATGTGCGACCCTTGGGCTGAATTGGACACCATCATTCGCCACCAAGGCGACTACGCCGAGGTCGAACGCGAGGTTCGTGTGGTCCATCTTCAATCTTACTACGCAACGTCAAAATCTGCCTCGATTGAAAATGGCCTTACAACGCGACGCTGGCACTGTCATCTTACACAACAATCAACAGAAAACCGAGTTGTTGCACTGGAAGACCAGAGCCGAAAAGGCCGAGCGCGAAGCGCGTGCGTGGCAGGACAAGACACGCAAGCTCGCTGAGGCGGTAAAGGAGGAGCGCGACCTTCACGAGGCCGTGCGTTACCCCTCTTTCTCTCGCCCTCTTGCAACGTTCACGTGACAACAACTTGTTGGCCGGCGTGCGGACTGTTGTTGCGCCGACGGCGTGCAGTCATACAACACGCTGGTCAAGGACAAGAACACCCTGGAAGAGAAATGCTCGGGGCTCGAGACCAAGATGCTCAAGCTCATCGAGATGGTCAAGTCGGGCAAGCTCTCTTCCAGCGGCAGCCAGATTGTAGCTACCCGCGCAAATGACAACGCAGGTACACTTCATGAAGGATCCATGCGCCCACGTAGATGATGAAACGTGCATAACTCACAAGCGTCCATCCTTGTGACCTGCCAGACCTGCTCGCCGAGATGGAGAAGAAGCTGAAGGAGGCCAAGCAGCAGGCGGAGCAGAGCAACGTCGAGTTGGAGCAGGCCAAGGAGCGGTGCGACGTGCAAAGACTCGAGCTCTGAGGGTGCTCACACTTTGTCTACCCGTCTGTGTGGTGAACAGGACCACGCTGCTCGAGGGCAAGCTGCGCCAGCTGGCCGAGGTGATCAAGTCCGAGCGGGAGGCCAGCCAAAAGGCCGCGGCCGAGAACCAGTCCATCGAGATTGAGCTCGTCAAGCGCAAGCTCGCCGAGGCCGCCCAGCGCGAGGTCCGCCTATCCTCAGTCGAGTGGACTGGCGCTGTTGTTGTTTTGAGCTCACCTCAACGCGTTGCTGTGGCTTCGCCGACAGAAAACGTTGCTGGCCGACCTGGCGCGAGCGCAGGAACAGGCCAAGCAAGCCTCGCCCCAGCCGACGAGCCAAGTGGACGCAGAGCGCAAGGTGAAGGAGCTCGAGGACAAGCTCCAGCGAATTGCCGCTGGCGTGCGGAAGGAACGGGAAGCCAAGGCGGCCGAGCTGGGCGAGCTCAAGACCGCCAACGACAACCTCAGCAAGCGCCTGGAGCTCTACCAAAGCAGGCTCGCCTCCCTCGAGAAGGAGGTCAACACCAACAGCAGCAGCCAACACGGCGCCGAGCCCGACGTGAAGCAGTGGCAGCAGAAAGTCGACGAGGCCGAGGAGCGGGCCAGGCGGGCAGAGGCCGAGGCCAAGGAGAAGATCGACGGCTACAAAGAAAAAGTGAAGCAAGTCCTCCGGCAACAGGAGGCTAAGTTCAGGGAGCAGCAGCAACAGCAGCAACAGAGCCAAGCCTCCTTGGGCGCGGACGAGGCACAGGCGCGATTGAGCGCAGTCGAGCGGCGTCTCGCCGAATCCGAGGAGCGGTGTCGGGCCCTCGAGCAGCGCAACCGAGAGCTCCAGGCCAGCGGCCTGGAAATGCCGCCGTTGAGCATGGGCGCCCCGCCTCCGCCACCGCCGGGCATGGGCGCTCCACCTCCGCCTCCGCCTGCCGCTGCCGCCGCAGCCCCGCCACCTCCGCCGCCGCCATCTGCGTCGGGCGCGGGCGGGGCTGGCGGGCCGGCCTCACTCATGGACGCCATCAAGCGCGGGCCAGCCCTCAAGAAAACGCCGACGCAGCCGCCCGCAGAGAAGCCCAAGCCCGCCGGTGCGCTTGCCCCCGCGCTTTGGTGGGACCAGGACGTGATGCTGATACGTGTGGTGCGTCAACGTCAACAGCCTCGCCTGCAGGGCCCAATTTGGCGCAGATGGCGGCCGAGCTGGCCAACCAGCGACGACAGCGCATGCTCAATGCCGGCGCGCAAAACCCTCGCTTCCGGCGGTCTGTTCGGCTCGACATCATGTTGGAGGACGTCAATAACGCGTAAAAAGGAGCCAAAAAACTTCTTATTGTTCATGGCGCTGCAAATTATTTATGGGCCAATTACCGGCAAGAACAAATTGCAGAAAACAGCCATTACTTTCGCGTCTATCAAGATGCAGCGCAAGGCGGTGCTTTGGGGTGTTGTTTTTCTGTTCGCTGTGTGCTTGCACTTGGCGAACGCACTGGACAATGGGCTTGCACGCGTACCGCCCATGGGTTTGTTTTACGCTTCCCCCCAATTTCTTCTTCCCTTTTGCCTCATCCTCATCATGAACGGTGGGCGCACAGGATGGTCGACGTGGTGCACTGACAACGATATCCTGCCCTGCTATGACGACTTTTGCAATGAGCGCGAAATACGCTCCGTGGCCGACGCCATGGCCTCGAACGGCCTCAAGGTACAGCTCGCCAGGCGCCAAATTTTGCCTTGACCGTTTGCTGACGGCACAACAGGACCTGGGCTACAACTACATCATTCTCGATGACTGCTGTACGTCTCTCCTCTTCATTTTCCACTTGAAAGACCAGCACTCATGCGTACGATGCCACACTGCACACAACAGGGGGCGGAGGCCGCGACGCACAAAACAACATCATCCCGGATGCCTCGCGTTTCCCCTCGGGAATGAAGGTTCAAACTGGCATCGAGTGCTCCCTCTCGAGTCTGTGTTTGATCAGATAGGTACTGAGCGTGGCTTTTTTGCCCTGGGCTGGCGTGCAGAACCTGACGGACTACATACACGCTCGGGGCCTCCTGCTTGGCCTCTACACCGACGTGGGCACCACGACCTGCCGCGGTGGGCGCCCTGGAAGGTACCCGTGTGGAATCTCGACTCCATAAGACATTGGTTTCGTGTTGTTCACGCACTTGCTTTCATCTGGCCAATGGCAGCTGGCCCTTCTACGCACAGGACGCTCGCGTGTTTGCTTCGTGGGGCGTGGACTACGTCAAGATGGACTGGTGCCATAGGCCTGATGGCCTCTCGGCTCAGCAGGTGCGCGCCGACACGTTCAGCCTGTGCAGCATACAGGCTCATACTCACGCTTGGTGGACGCACGCACGCAGCTCTACGCCAACATGAGCCATGCCCTTAACCAGACGGGCCGTCCGATCTTCTTCAGCATCTGCGAGTGGGGCCGCTCCGAGCCCTGGACATGGTTGGTTTCCCCAGACCACCTCGCACTTCTGCGGCAGCGACTGACCAAAAGGTTGGTGGACAGGGCCCCCAAGGTTGGCAACAGCTGGCGCGTGGGGCCGGACCACTTGCCGCTCTGGTGGACGCCGCCCTTTGACCAGGACCCGGGCCAGGGTCAAGGCACGGCCAACATCATCGAGCACATGGCTGGCCTCGGCCGCTACGCCGGCCCAGGCGGCTGGAATGATCCGGACTTCCTGATGCCGGGCTACTGGTGGTTCTCCGAAAACGAACAGATCACCGAGTTCAGCTTCTGGTGCCTGTGGTCTGCGCCGCTTGTCGTCGCCACAGACGTGCGGTATCTGAACGACAAGAAGCACATCCTCAACAAGGAGGCCATCGCCATCAACCAGGACAAGGCACGGTTTTCACCACTTGGCCTCACCTAGCACGACAGCAGGCTAACGCATTCTGTCGCTCTGGTGAGTGCAGTTGGGCAGAGCGGGCGACAGGATCGCCAACTACAGTGACGGTGGCCAGGTGTGGGCAAAGCCACTCTCCAGCGGGATCTGGGCCGTGATCCTGTACAACCCCAACTTCTACGAGTCCATCGACATCCCGATCGCATGGAACCAGATTCCCGGCTGGCCGGTTAGTTCATTCTCCTGCCCTCTTTCCCTCTCGCTCTCGTGTTCTCCGCTCACTTGCAGCTCTCCACCAGGCCCAAGCGACCAAGGCACTCGTGTGGGACTTGTGGAAACACGAGAGCGTGGGCGTGTGGGGTTATGGCTTCGTGGGCAAGGCGGTAGAGGCCCACGCCGTCCGCTTCATCACCGTCACGCCCGAATAACAGTTCCTTGACTCAATTTTCCTGCCCAAAGAAATACTCAGATAAATCCCAACAGGCAAGAGTTATCTCTTCGGTGGAAGGAAAAGAGAAAAGAAAATAACTGTGCAAAATGTTGCTGCCTGGTTTCCTGAAATTCCAGAGGGGGTATCCACGAACGACGAGACCGAAAACCTTTAGTGCTTCTTCGCCTTCTTTCTAGCCCTCTCCCTCAAGAGCGTGTTGCTGTGGGAAATAAGAATCAACGGGTCACAGCTTGTGATTCTTTTTCCCTTGCACAACATCCTTCCCGAGCCCTCTCGCACGCCGTTATGTCCAATTTGCTGCGCAAGCCATCGCTTACCTCTCTCTCGCTTAGTGGCTCAACCTCGTCTTTGCATGCCCCTACTCATGAAGTTGCACTAGAAGGTTGGTCTTGCCTTGCATTCT
>NAVB01003200.1:0-11474 GCA_002179805.1 Acanthamoeba lenticulata | reverse complement strand
TTTAACGGCCGCAAGTTCCTGCTCGAGGAGGCCATCACCGGCGACTTCTCGCTCATCAAGGGCTGGAAGGCCGACACCCGTGGTAACATCATCTTCCGGTACACGGCCCGCAACTTCAACCCGCCGCTCGCGACCGCGGGCAAGATCTGCATCGCCGAGGTCGAGGAGATCGTCGAGGCCGGCAACCTGCACCCCGACGAGATCCACCTGCCGGGCATCTACGTCGACCGCCTCATCAAGGGCACCGGCTACGAGAAGCGTATCGAGAAACTGACGCTGGACAAGGGCCAGTCGGCCAAGGGCGACGCGCCCAAGAACGAAGCCGCCATCGTCCGCGAGAAGATTGCCCGCCGCGCCGCCCTCGAGTTCCAGGTATCGTTGTCGGGCCACGCAACGACACCTCCCCCCTGCCTGCCTGAGGCGACGCAGAAGCTCAACTTGCGCGTGTGTTGTGTTGTGCTCGCGGGAGCAGGACGGGATGTACTGCAACTTGGGCATCGGCATGCCGACGCTGGCCTCCAACTTCATCCGGCCGGGCATCCACATCGAGCTCCAGTCGGAGAACGGCCTGCTGGGCATGGGACCCTTCCCTAAGCCGGGCAGCCAGGACCCGGATCTCATCAACGCCGGCAAGGAGACCGTCACCACCCTCCCGGGCTCCTCCATCTTCTCCTCGTCCGACTCCTTCGCCATGATTCGCGGGTAACGCTCTCCTTCCTTATTTTTTTTTTAAAAATATTTTTATGTAATATTTTTTAAAATTAATTTTAACATTGTTTCTTCCTCGTGCAGAGCGCACGTCAACTTGACCATCTTGGGCGGCATGCAAGTGTCGGCCGGCGGTGACCTTGCCAACTGGGTCGTGCCTGTACGTGACCTCTACAGAAACAAAAACAAAAACAAAAACAAAAACAAAAGCAAAAGCAAAAACAAAAGCAAAAGCAAAAACAAAAGCAAAAACAAAAGCAAAAACAAACACAAAAACTAAAACTTAAACAAAAAACAATTTCTATATCAATTTTAGGGCAAAATGGTGAAGGGCCCGGGAGGCGCGATGGACCTCACGTGCAGCGGCTCGCGGGTGGTGGTCACCATGGAGCACAAGGACAAGAGCGGGAAGCCCAAGATCCTCAAGCGGTGCTCGCTGCCCCTGACCGCCCAGGGCTGCGTCAACCGCATCATCACCGAGATGGCCGTGTTCGATGTGGACAAGAGCGGCCTCACGCTCGTGGAGGTGGCCGAGGGCATCACCGTGGACGAGATCAAGAAGTACACCGAGCCCGAATTCAAGGTCTCGCCCAACCTCAAGAAGATCGCCTACGCCTGAAGCCCCCAACATGGCAACTCGTCGGAGGCTTCGACGTCCTCCTGTCTCATTGCACACACCTTGTCACCATCACCAAAGCCATAAAATGTGAAAAAGAACATCAAAAAATCGAAATCGTTGTCTTTTTGGTTGTATTCTGCTATTTTTTGAGGGTTCAAACAAACATGTATTGTTCGACGGTGGTGGGTTGTGTGTGCAGTGGTGGGGTCAAGACGTGGTGGTGACGCTGACTGGTGGCCGCGATGTCGCGGCGGTGGCCGCCTCGGCGGACGGCAGCTGCGGGGATGATGGCGTGGTGGCGGTGGCGGCAAGGGCCGCTGTTGTTGGAGGACGCTTCTCGCCGCTTCCGCGCTGCTGCGGCGTGTGGGGCCGGGCGGGCGCGGTGGCAGTTGTCGTGGGCCAGATGGCCGACGCGGGAGCCGAAGACGACGGCGAGACGTGGGGCGGCGCGTGACTCTGAGCAGACCTCGCGCCCGCAGACGTGAGCGCGATGCTTGACTGTGAGAGACCCGGCGCCCCGCCCGTGGCCGCGGTCTGCAGCCCGGAGATCGCCGTGGAGCTCGAAGTCGTCGTTGTCGTCGGCGCCACTGGCAGCGGAGTGGAGGCGGTAATAGGGCCAGGCCTCATGTTGGTGGCTGCCGACGCCGTCATTGGCGTCGGTGTTGTGGTGGTGGAAATGGGAGTGGAAGTCAAAGTCGAAGCCGGGAGCGAGCACGTGAGCAACATTCCCGATGGCTCCATTGTTGTTGTCGTCGTCGTCCACTTGAGCTCCATCACCGGCTTCATACCGCTCGGCGTCGCTTGGGGCTGAGGCTGGGGCTGGGGCTGGGGCTGAGCCTGGGGCTGCGGCTGCGGCTGTGGCTGTGGCTGCGGCTGAGCTGGAACCTGAGCCTGAGCCTGCGGCTGTTGCGGCTGCGGCTGCGGCTGTGGCTGTGCGGGCGCGCTCGGGGCCGCCGGGGTGCCGTCGGGCGCGAGGACGATGGCGAGGGGCTTGATGCGGTAGCGGTGCTCGCGGCCCTTGTGGAGCAGCGCGCACTGGGTGTAGTGCGGGATGACCCGCTGCTCGGTGTCGGTGAGGCCGGCCTCCTCGCCCAGCTGCTGCAGCCGCTTGAGCCGCTGCGACGAGTTGGAGCACACGATCGCGCGTCCGAGCGGGATCTGGATCTCCTGCTCCAGCTGTTGCTGCTGCTGTTGTTGCGGGGCGGGCTGCTGGTGGTCCCGGATGACGAGGCAGAGCTGGACGGGGTCGGGCCCGTAGGTGCGCTCAAACTTGACCGCCAGGTTGAGCAAGAAGCCGCGGGGCGTCGTCGTCTTCCACGACAGCGGCTCGACCACCAATCGGTCCTGCTTGCCTCCTCTGCACGCCCACGCCCACGTCAGCCTCTCGAAAACGAAATAAAAAAATAAAATAAAACGAAAGCGAAAACGAAGGAGGAAGGGGGGAGGCACCGGCTTGTGATGAGGAGCTCACAGTTGCGCACGTCCCAGTTGCGTGTGCTGTGGAGGGCCACCCACTGCGTGTAGCCCGTGACGGGCGTCATCGGGTAGCACTCGACCCGGAACAGCTTGGCCAGCTCCGGCCCGGCCAACTGCGCCAGCGGCGGCCCGACCACAGCGGCGGCGGCGGCAGCAGCGGCAGCCGCTGCCAGCACCCGACCGGCACTCGCCAGCTCGGGCGTTGTCGTCGCCGTCGCCGTGGTCGACGGCTTTGTCGTGGCGCCGCTGCCATGTGAAGCTGCGGCGGTGGCGGCAGCGGCAGCGGCCGCGGCCGCAGCGGTCATGTGAGCGCCAGCGGCAGCGGCGGGGAGATCAGGCGAGCCCAGGCCGCTCGGGCTGAGGGCCTGCTGATCGGCGCTGCCGTTGGCCGCCGCAGCGGCAGCCGCAGCAGCCACGGCGGTGCTGTAGCGGGGCTTCTTGCTGATGATATCCGACCAGCGCTCGATGTGGTCGAGCACGGCCCACTCGCGCCGGCGCTTGACGTGGACCGTCCCGGCGACATGAGCGGCAAACTCGTCGGCCGGGAGCAGCACGGCACAGGCCAGGCACGTGAGCGCGCCTTGCGCGCTGCGGTACACGAGTTCGGCCGCATGCTGCGGCGTCTGCCCGCGCGCGTTGAACTTGACCTTGCGGATCAGGTGCAGCGACGACGTCACGTGCTGCCGCCAGCCCATCTTGGACAGCGACAGCCGGCACGGGATGCATCGAATTCCGCGCTTCTTGAGCACCGTCGGGTCAAAGTAGCAAAACTCGGGCAGGAGGAACAGCTTGGCCGGCGGCTGCTCGCCCGACTCGAGCTCCGGGTCGGTGATGACCCCCGACACCAGGCCCTGGCCGTCCTGGTCGACTCCTCCCGCTGCGGCCGCCGCCGACGAGGCCTTGGCCGCACGAGCGGCCTGCAAAAGGCAAAAGTCGTCGTCGGCGTCGGTGTCGTCATCCTCGTCGGCCTCGTCTTCGTCGCCCATCCCGCCGCTGCCGCCACCGACGAGGCTGCCACAGCTGCTCCCGAGGCCGCCGTTGGCCGCCTTGCGGTCGACGGTGACCACGCGCGGGACGCTGCTCATGGCCGCGACGCTCGACATCGTCGTCGTTGTTGCCGACGGCCAAAGCTGCGCGACGCCCGCGTGCTGTCCGGTGCCGGTGTTGGTGGTTGTTGACGACGACGGCGACGACATCATCGCCATCGGCGACGACGCGCGCGGGGCCGAAGTCCCATTCGCTGTCGTTGTCATTGGCGTGGCGGCCGCTGCCGGCGGCGGTGGCGACGGCATGCGGCCGTAGGTAGCCGCCGTCATCGGCTGCACGGCCGGCGTCGTTGTCGTGGTCGTCGCCGTCGTGGCAGCCGAGTGCTGCAGATACAACTGCCGCAGCGTCGCCGAGTCTGTGCGCATGCAAGCATTTGTCGGGTAAGCTCAACTTCAGCGATGGCCTCGAGCTCGACGGACGATGGCGATTACAACTACGCACGTACCGGCATCAAAGTGGTAGGTGAAGCGGTCATGGCTGATGCGGCGGAAGCCGCAGTAGAGCGACCGCTCTACCACGAGCTGGCGCTCGGCGGCGAGTACCTCCATGAGGAAAGGCCACTTCCAGATTCCCGTGGCGCGGAGCACCTCGATGGCCGGCGGCACCTCGGCAAACCAGTAGGCGCTGGCCTTTTCCACGGATTGGACCACGGAGCCAAAGCCCAGCCGGAGCTCGTGGCCGCTGCCGCTGGCGCCGTCGGCGGGCGGCGTCGGGGTGCACATGACGGTCAGGAGGTGCTTGGTCGTGTCCATAAAGTCGCGCAGGTGAATGCTGTTTGGCGAGACCTGCACGGCGTAGTGCGTCAGCGCCGCGGCGGGCGGCATGGTCGGCGCAGCAGCAGTGGCGGCGGGCGGCGAGGCCGGCGACAGCGGCGCGGCGGATGACGGCGCCCCGGCCAGCATGCGGGACAGGGCCGGCAGCGATGTCGACCGCGGGAGCGACGCCGGCGCGCCTCCGCCGATGCCCCCCGCATACGACTGTTGCTGCTGTTGCTGCTGCAATAACTGATGGAGCTGCTGCTGCGGGCTGACCGCCTGCTGGAGCTGCTGATGCTGCTGGACCGCCGGCGCGCCCAGCCCGGCCGCGGCCGCTTGCTGCTGGTGGTAGTGTTGGTAGTAGACGAGGTCGCGGCTGGGCTCCTCCTTGCCGGTCGACGGGTTGATCAGGGAGAAGCGCAGCGAGACCTGCCGCTGGGCGTGGTCGGTTGAGCTCATCTGACCGCTGGCCTCGCGCTTGCGCTTGCGGTCCAACGTCGTGGGCGAGTCGATGGCCATCATCGATGACGATGAAGATGAAGATGATGATGACAACGACGAGACCCCGTTATTGGCTGGCAAGGCCGCGGCGACTGCCGCCGGCAGTGGCGCCAGCGTCGGCTTCGGAGGCGAGGGTGCTCTGTGGACAGGGCCGGCTGGCACGGCCCGCTTGGCCGCGACCGACGAGGCTGAGGCAAGTGAAGCCAACGGCGACAGGCCGGGGCGGTTCGCAGCCGCTGCGGCCGCAGCTGCTGCCATCGTCGACGCAGACGGCAAGGGCGGGTTGGCCGAGGGCGCGGTCGAGCCTGGCGCCCTCGACGCGGCCGGATCGTCGAAGGGGGCGAGCATGGCAGCGCGTTCGGCCAAGTCGTTGAGGCTGTTCACGCGTCGAATCATCTCGTGTTCGCACTTATTGCCTCCTGCAATGCGTGTAGGGCAGAATGGATGAGAAAAATACGGTTTAGCAACTTGGGGGAGTAGAAACACAAGCAATTTTTGAAGAAGATTGCCACAATCACTCTCGGAGGACAAAATTGTACGGTTCGGACAAGAACAAGCTAATTTTGAAAGTCGTATCAAACAGATAACATGTAAGAATTGAATGATAACGAACCTGGAAGTACGCCCAATTTGTGGCTTGTCTATTCAGAAGAATTAGATCGCTTTTACCCAGCCGAGTCAACTGAATCACGATCCAATCTCCAACCTTCCCAGCGGAGCCCTTGAGAACACGTGCGACGGAGAAGAACCTGGTGTTCCACGAGGGCTGAAGAACACTCCCTTCCGCGGCGCGTCTCCAACAACCAGGACGAACCCAAGAGAAGCGCAGCGGGACCCACCGCCGCAGACCGGTCGACGCTTTCTCCGGACTGGCCGCGCCCCTAATCGCCAAACCTGTACCGGAGGCGTCCCTTTCTGTTTGTCCTCAAGTTGGTTTACGCCGCAGAAAAGCCGGAAACGGAATCATATCATTTCCCACATTCTTTGTTTTCTCAAACTTTTCCCCACCTTTTCGCGGCGAGCACAAAACACGGGACGATCGGGCGCAGCTTTAGCGACAGATGGAAGCGTTTAGTGACGCTGGCATGCCCTGGCCTCACTCGGTGGAGCAAGAAGACTTTGTGGAGTATCGCCTTTTCGCACAAGCCAGCCTTAGTTCCACAAATGGTACCCAATTTTGCCCTCCCGGCTTTCCATTTGTGATGGCTGCTCACATCGTGCTTGCAGATGCTGTGCATCTGGAGAATGTCAAGAAACGGTGTGAGGAATTTGTTCATCAATGGACGAAGGACTACATCTGGCAGAAGGAGCCGTTTACCCTGCAAGTCCATGCCCCGAGCAGCACGAGCGGCAACCGAGGCGCCGCATCAGACCTGCCGCATCTGTGGGGCCGCACGCGCTTTGGCGACAGCGTGGATGACGAGTGGTTCGTCGTGTGGCTGCTCTTCCAGCTCTCCCGCCACGAACCGAGCTTGGCCATCAGCGTAATCGACAACGACGGCCAGTTCTTACTCATCGAAGCGGCCTTGGTGATTCCCCGATGGATCAAGCCGGAGACGACCAAGAACAGGGTATGATCCATGTGGCAGCTCCTCGTCCGCAATGGACGACCTGAAACTCATCTCACGCGCGCAGGTCTGGATCCATAACGGCAGCGTACACATCATTCCGCTTCCTCGCACGCCAGCGGAGCTCACTCAGATACCGTCGTCGCTCGATGACAACCTGGCCACGACCCTGTCCATCGTGTTCAACCCACGCATCAAGACCCTGGCCGCCCCGCCCGTGCAGGAGGCCATTCAGGCCAAAGTGGCTGAGTACCCGGCTAAGGCCCACCAATTCCACTACGCACTGTGCTGTCTTCCTTGGCAGGTGGCCCACATCCTCCACGAGCGGCCCCAGATGTACGAAGTGCCCAGCGCTCGTGTGAGTGTGCATGTATGGCTTGTCTGGCCTCATCTTAGGTGCTAACTGGGTCCGCGCGGCGGACGCCACAGGGTCGCGCCGGCCGTGGAGGCCTTCTACCACCGCGACATCGACGGGATGTTTCTCTGCTCGCGCATGGCCAAGTTCCCGCCTGGGCCCGTCGTCGACCTGCAACCTGTGAAGACCGATGATGGGCACGTTGTGGCCGACCGAGCCGGCAGTGGGATGGTGATGACCATGGTGCGCTTCACGCGGATGCTCTACGCCATGCTGGCCTCGCAGCGATTCGAGCCGCCCAAAGTGTTCAGCCCGTACATCCCGCCCGCCGAGGACCACCCTGACCACCAGGCCTACGTGCTGGGCATGAAGCTGGCGGCCGGCTTCGAAATTCTCTACGACCTTCCACGCAAGCGGCGAGCCGACGAAGCCGTCCAGGACGTCAAGGTTTTCACCCATTTGATTTATTTTACATTTATAATTGTTATCATTTTTATACAAGGAGACTAACATCTTCATCTCTCTGTGACTAGACGTACGACTTTGCGGCGGACATCGAGTGGACGGCCTTCCTTCGCACCCTCGAGGGACTCGGCTACTTTGAGGTTCACCTTTTCTGTTCCTTCTTGGAATGTCAAGTATTTATGTTTAACTGACCGGTTTTTCACGGTGATGCAGGGCGAGATCAAGGGGTCGAGGGAATACCAGCGCAAGCTCGGGGTGGCCAAGCAGAAGTACCTGGAGGACAAGTATAATACCGGCCAACGCGCCGCCGGCGAGGGGAAGGGGAAGGACCGAGATGGGGCCCACAAGGCCAAGCTACGAGGCGGCGGCAAGGCGACGCGAAGCGAGGCCGACCTGGGCGCCGATGCCGTGCGACAAAAGGCTCTCCAGCGCGAGATCGACGAGATTCTCGCCAGGTACCGACCTCTTCTTCTGTTTCTTTTGCCATTCTGTGCTCATCATTATCATCCTCGCCATCATGATGTTGTAGGCCGGTGGACACGGCTACGCTCGCTGGGAAGCTGTCGCAGGCGCTGCGGCCAGACGACCCTGTGGACTGGATGACGGTCTCGCCGGAGGAGGTCCGCCCCTTCCCCTCTCCCCTCCTCGCGGCCCATCGTTCTTGGACTCTCGTCTCACGTGGTATTTATTTGCAACAACCGCCAACAGGTGGACGACCTCCTCGCCCAGCGGCAGCGTGAGTTCGACGCCTACGAGGAGCGGACACGCACCAGCAGGGAGCAAAAGAAAAAGAACAAGAAAGAAGAGAAGAAAAAGGGCAAGGCTCATGAGTTTGGCGGTGACGGCGGCAACGGTGAAGGAGGCGAAGACGAGATGCGGAAGATGATGGAGCTCGTGGGCGGGATGAAGGACTTCATGGGCAAGATCTCCAGCTTCGAGGGCGCCGAGTTCCCCGCGGGCGACGGAGGTGCAGGCGACGTGTCGTTTGACGCCGATCGATTCCTGGCGATCATGCAGCAGACGCTGGGCGGCGGCATAGGCCGTGAAGACGACGACGACACGGAGGATGACGACGATGAGCCGGACGAGTTCTTTGCTATGGGCAGTGAAGACGATGATGACGATGATGATAAGGACGAAGAGGACGAAGACGAGGCAGAGGGCGGAAGTGAAGAGTCCGAGAAGCGACGAATGCGACGCTTGATGCGGGAGATGGACTTTGAGCTGCAGCACACCAAGCTCGCCGACGATTTTGAAAAGGCGCCTCGCCCAGAAGAGGAGGCAGAGCCGGCGGCGACGAAGGAGCAACTGCGGCCGGTGGACGTGGACCTCAACCTGATGAAGAACCTTCTCGACTCGATCGAGGCGCAGGCCGGCATGGCCGGTCCCGGCTCCAACCTGCTCAAGGAGCTGCGCCAGCTCACCCAATCCGGAGGCAAGCCCTGACCTGACTGACATTCACGGTTCATGCGAAGCAAATAAAAGACCATGGCCCATCATCACCAGCTCTTGATTAGGCTTGGTGGTTGTTGACTCGTCACTTCCATCGGCGGGCTTCCGCTGACTTGTCGTCCGGCTGGACCGCAAGTCTGGCCGACGCGCCACAAGCAGAGTATAAAACACCCAACAACGACGCAGCTTCTTCACCACAAGTAAAGAAGAGCCGAGCACCAAACTACGACCATGTCTTCCCCCGACAAGAAGCCCACTGTCCTCGAGGGACTTCCTCGCGACGTAAAGGAACAAGTGCAGTCAGGGTGCCGTCTTCCGTCGTGTATTCCTGGTCTCCTCTCGTCTGACTCAACTTCACAGACAAGAGCTGAAGGAAGGCGACACCAGAGAGTGCAAGACCCCCGCTTGCCCTTGGGCCCGCGCAAAGACTTTGTGGCCGCTGAGGGAGGCCCCAAGCATGGTACGTCGTCCTGCCGCAGCTTCATTGACAGCTCACGTTCGTCCGCCAAGCAGGGCGTGGAAGGCCGCTGAGCGGAGACGAGCTGGCGAGGCAGTCCATGCAAGAACGCGAAGCCCTCAGGCGTGGTGTAGAGCTCGACAAGCTCGAGGCCGAGACGCAAGCAGGCCTGCCCGGGGACGACTCGAAGCTGTACGAGATCGAGAGAAACGCTCTGGCCGAAGGGGATCTGCGCTTGCGGGCTGGCGAGCAGGGGTTCAAGCAGCCTCATGGCCCGGCCGTGCGCATACTCAACAAACTTGAGGGCAGAACCGAGCCCTCTGCTTGAACAATAAAGCGCTCTTTCAACCAGACAAGTCGGCCAATGGGCATGCGCGTCCGCTCCAGCAAGAGCTCGGAGTTTCTTCGGAGAGGAACGGAGGTTTCAGTTGCAATTTCCTTTGCGTTTGCTCGAGATGGAAGAGAAGCCATTTGGCAGATTGTGCAGACCTTGTCTGCGGCGTGTGTGGCCTTCGGGCTAAAGATTGAACCTCAACCAAGCTCTCTAAATCAACATGTCGATGCGCCGCCGATCTTTGCCAGAGGTTTGGACCTCTTGTTTTTGATTATGTGCTGCTTTCGAGCGCTCATTCTTTGGATGCGCAGAACGACTATCGTGCAAACCTCACAACCACCGACAGCGACGACCAGCCACTTATTGACAAGGTACTTCCCCCTCCCTCCCCCCTCCTTCTCTCTGCACGGGCTGCCACTTCTGGAGCCAACACCGTTTTCCTTCAGGACCCATACCTGCAACAAGAGGAGGACTTGTACAACGAGCCCCTCTACACCATTTCTTCATCCATTCCTCCATTTAATGAACACCTTGCGACTGCGCAGGGATTGCTATGAGTGCAAGCTGTGCCTCACACAACACAACAGCGAAGAGGAATACCTCCAACACCGCGAGAGCGAAAGGCACCAAAGGAACCACAACCGTAAAGGTGCCTTCTTTCTCTCCACGGTCGACACCTGCATGTGTTGGACATCTCACACGCTTCGATTGGCGACGCAGTGGCGAGCGAAAAGAGGGAGATGCCGGTCTCGGCCAACGTGCTGGCGACGCTGATGAAGTTGGGTGGTGCCTTGGTGTAAAGTGTGATTCAAAACAATGGCCACGTTGTAAAGGGGGTGCCTCTTGCGTTCCTGGGGACATGACCAACTCCTCGGCATGTTCCGCGGGGCCAGGCAGGATATCGCAGTAGACGACTCATTTACTCGGCCGACTCCAGTTGGATGACGGAGCAGCAGTAGAGCAAGCGGTTCAGCTGCTAGTCGCTCCTGCGAGCTCGAGGTCCGGCCGTACCTGCAGGAGATGCCAGTGTGCTCTCCTTCAAGCCAATTGGTTGACGCAATTTAGCGCACCAAGCAACCACGGCCCAGGGCAACGCAGGCGCTCTACAAAAAGGGCCGAGTGCAGTTCCAGTATCTTCATCCACACCGACTAGTACCAACTACAACCAACAACTCTAAACGCCATGGGCGACGAGGTTCAGGCTCTTGTTATCGACAACGGTTCGGGCATGTGCAAGGCTGGCTTTGCCGGTGACGATGCTCCGCGCGCTGTGTTCCCCTCGATTGTCGGTCGTCCGCGCCACACGGGCGTGATGGTGGGCATGGGCCAGAAGGACTCGTACGTCGGTGACGAGGCCCAGTCCAAGCGTGGTATCCTCACGCTCAAGTACCCCATCGAGCACGGCATCGTGACCAACTGGGACGACATGGAGAAGATCTGGCACCACACCTTCTACAACGAGCTCCGCGTGGCCCCCGAGGAGCACCCCGTCCTCCTCACTGAGGCCCCGCTCAACCCCAAGGCCAACCGTGAGAAGATGACCCAGATCATGTTCGAGACCTTCAACACCCCCGCCATGTACGTCGCCATCCAGGCCGTGCTCTCGCTCTACGCCTCGGGCCGTACCACGGGCATCGTTTTGGACTCTGGTGACGGTGTGACCCACACTGTGCCCATCTACGAGGGTTATGCCCTGCCCCACGCCATCCTGCGTCTCGACCTTGCCGGCCGTGACCT
>NAVB01003198.1:0-13388 GCA_002179805.1 Acanthamoeba lenticulata | reverse complement strand
TTTTTGAACTTAATATGCATAATAAACATGTAATATTATTTTCACTTACGTAAAAATGCTTGTATTATCAGTTTAATGTGGTTAAAATGCTTTTATATAAATCAAATGGAGGTTTATTGCCTTATTGTTAATTTTGATTCCATATTATTTCACCAGTCATTTTTGACCTTTCATTTCAAATGAGCCCATGTTCATCAAGCTTTTCATCATTTGAACAGAGTGTCCAGAAAAAAGTAACAATGACTCTTTTTGCACTGTACACCTGATGACTGTGTACCTTATCATTTTCCATTGGTTTGGTGTACAAGTTGTCAAATTGGAGGCATGTTTCATGTACATCCAAGGAAAAAATGACAATTTTACATTGAAAAATGGACTATTGGCATAAACAAATTTGTATATATCACCAAATCAAGTTCCAGCTTTGTAGGACCGATGTGCATTGGTAGTGTCGACAAAAATTGATGCCAGACCTAAAAACACAATTTTTGGCCAAATTGTGTACAGATTTCCCTCAAAAATGAGGTTTGTCAAGCCAAAAACATGCAAAACCGATGTGCATCGGTTTTTGTGTCATTGTTGCTTGTTTAAAAAAGGTTGTGTCCAAGAAAAAGTGTTTTTTTTTCATGTACAAGCAAAAGGTAGTTTTCAAAATTGTCATGTACATGGGTTTTTACATTGGTGCAAAAGTGACATTGTTACTTTTTTCTGGATACTTTGTTTTTGACAGTTTGAAGGAATCTTCATATTTGGAACAAAGACTGTCCACTGGAAGATTTAGGCACCATAAAAGGGTGGGGGTGACCAACAAGCACAATTTGTGTTGATAAAAGACAAAGAAGCTCCAAGATTGCATTTTACTGCTGTTCTTTATGGCTCACTCAACAGCCTGTATGATGAGTTCCTTCTCAAGGTCCTTCCTTTACTTCTTCTGGATCTCAATACTGTTGTTGACCTGTTTCAATTCATTGTGTATACGTTCCAGTGCTTGTTTTGTCACCTCACCACTCTTTCTCACCTACTAATCCATAGTCCATAAGTTCCTTCAAGGGGCAACCTTGACTCTCCAGCGCTGCTCCAGACAGTAGATGAAGCAATCAACTATGTTGTGCAGCTCTTTGTTGGCTTTTTCTTCACTTGTGAAAGGGTAGCTCTTCCAGGGTGAGGGGCATTGTTTTTGGTCTTGCATGATGGCCAGCTGTCTGGTGAGGTGTGGTGATTTGGCTTTGAGCATGGCAAACAATTCATAGTGCAAAAAATGGCCTTTCAGTTGACATGTGGCGGATATACTTCTGGAGACCTGACTTAATGATGTCAGAGTGATACCCACCGTATTTTCCATTATATTTCATCTTGGGGTTTCCAGGTATGTGAATTCACATGAAAATCCAACATCTTCTTTATCCGCCAATTTTGGGTATGTTCATTCACCAGTCAAACGGCGATGTAATATAATGGAAAATACCACATCACTTCCGTCCCCCGCATGGTCACACTTCACACCGGCTGGTGACATCCGGAAGAGTAAAAAGGGATAAACAGCAAGCAGCGGGAAGTTGAGTTGTAAGTTGTTGCAACAACACCGGTCCGTCATGGCGACCAATTACCTCAAACAGATTTATGGCCTTCACCTGATGTATATGATTGATGACCATTTAGATGTCACACGGAGGTCTGAGAAGGGGAGCCTTCTCAACACCAAGACGGTGCTCAAAATCGAAGAACTACAATTGCTGGACGTCATTGCGTATGACGATGTAATTAACGCACAAACACTCGAAGATGATCTACAACACTCATATGTCCCTCGAATGGTCTCGGCGATGGAGGTCAAGAAGGGAGAAGAGGAAGAGGAAATTGCTCCGTCCGAATGTGATCTGCCACCTCCCATGAAATGCTCAGCGCCCCAATGTCACATTACCACCGCCAGTGTCACGATGATGCTCTGTGCCGACTGCAAGTTCATGCGTGGACTCAAAGTCCCCTACTGTAGTCGCAAGTGTCAGCGCACATTGGTTATGGGAGCATCGTAAAGAATGTGCCAAAACCAATTGTTATTTGTGATATTCTACCCCTTTCCTCACACCCTCCACACATACATACACATACAAGCGCACTTGGATCAGGACATGACGGACAACTGGGAGGAGCAAGCCTATCGAATGATTGAAACTCTTGACGAGGAGAGCACGCGCATTGGCACCATCAGCCAGAATGACCGGCCGGATACATGCAGACACGAGCGACCATTGGACTCGTTCGAGTGCCACTCTGACGTCGGACTTATCGTGGGCGTGGCCGTCGCGATCCCCATCGCCGTGGGCGTCGTGCTGGTGGCCATCGCCGTGGGTATTGCGCTCGCCTGGCACCGGCGGAGGCGCTGGTTGGCGGCAAGCGCGGACGTTGACTTCTCTTCCCAGCTTGACGACGCCCCCGCCGATGAGCAGCTGTGACCCGACTCGAGTTGATCCTTTTTACATCATCGTTTTATCTTCTGATTTTCAACAATGAAAAGACACGTTCATTGCTTTTAACACGCTAGTAGCGCTTGGGCGTGCGGGTGGCGCCCTCGGTCAGCTCCATGCCCCAATTATGGGGGAAGGGCAAGTCGCGCAAGGGCTTCGCGCTGACCTCGTCGAGGCGCGCGATCTGGTCCGGCGTGAGGGTGAAGTCGATCGCGGCCAGGTTCTCCTTGAGTTGGTCCAACGTGCGCGCACCCACGAGCGGGCTGGTCATGCCCGGCTTCTGTGAGAGCCAGTTGAGGCTCACCTGCACGGGGGTCTTGCCAACCTCCTTCGCCACTGCGACCACCTGTGGGAGAGCGCCCAATCGAGTGTCAGTTGTAGCATGCCTGACGCGCAAGCTTGTGTGGAGCGGCGGACCTCATCCAGGATCTTCCAGTTGCGCTCGTCGGCAAAGTGTTTCTCCAGCTGGCTCCCGCGCTTCGTTTCCGCCTTCTGCTCCCTCGTGTGCTGCACGTGGTGCATGCGTGATGTAGAGAGTACATCAACAACGGGGTGGTGCAGACATAACACGAAGAGAGGGATTGTTACCTTGCCCGTGAGGAAGCCCTCGGCCGTGCAGCCCCACGGAATGATGCCGATGTCAAAGGCCTTGGCCATGGGAGCCAATTCCCACTCGAGCGAGCGGTCGAGCAGGTTGTACCGCGTCTGCAGGCCAATGTAGGGACTGAACCCGGGTAACAGTTTAGCAAGAGCCCACTGCTTTCTGAGCCCCATGCGCGGAGACGTACCTCCACCCGCGGAGGTCGGCCACAGTGTTGGCTTTGGCCACGACCCAGGCCGGCGTGTCGCTCACGGCCACGTAGAGGACCTTGCCGCTCCTCACCACATCGTCCAGCGCCCTGTTGGATGTGGAACATGAGCCGAATGAGTCTGCTGTCTCAGAAGGCAGGCGATCGGGGCTGGCTGCTTCGATACCGCATGGTCTCCTCAACAGGAGTACGGAAGTCCCACGCGTGGACGTAGAGGACGTCGATGTAGTCCAGCTTGAGGCGCTCCAGGGAATCGTGGACGCTTTGCACAAGAGCCTTCCTGTGGTTTCCGCCGTGGTTCGGGTTGGACGCGGTGGGCGGCGGCTAAAGGACTCCAATGTCAGCTGCGTGCAACTAGAGTCTGGTGTAAGAAGGAGGCTCTCGCGTACAGGGATGCCAGGAAAGCCGGGAGGGTTGATGCTGAACTTGGTGGCTACCACCATCTGGCTGCGAATGGGCGCGACGAGCTCCCCCACGAACCGCTCGCTCGTGCCGCCCGTGTAGAGATTGGCCGTGTCTAAGTGTGTGTGAAACTGTGAGTGTCTTGTGTGGTCACATGGTCCAAGGTTGTTGAAGGTAGGTCAAGTACCAATAAAGTTGCCGCCCTTCGACACGTACAAGTCGAACATGTTCTTGCTCTCCTCAAAGTCAGCGCCAAAGCCCTACGCGACAGAGTGCTGGTGTGAGTGACGTAAACGAGCGCGAGCCAAGACAAGAGAGTGTCATGTACCCAATCGGTGCCAAAGGTCATGGCGCCCAGACAGAGTGGAGACACGCGCAGGCCTGACGCGCCAAGGAGGCGGTATTCGTTCAGTTGAGTAAGTGGCTTGCTAGCTGCGTCGGTCGACATTGTTTCGTGGTGCGTTTGCTGTATGTCTTGGGAGTGTTATCCGTGCTTTTATTGACGCTTCTTCGCTGGTGGTTGGAGCAAAAACCTGTATCTACCATTGGCCAGTAATCTGCTTTCTCGACGACTTTTCGTTATGCGCCGACATGGTACCATACAAGTTACCTACACCGTTACGGCAAGCTTGTGGGTTACAACAGTATTGTTTACTTGCGATGACAATAAAAAAGTATAACACTTATTGGTTAAGAGTTGGCCGTTCTCGGCCAGAGGAGGTGCAACTTAGTTGCAGGTGAGGCCGGAGACGGTGGCGGAGGGCACAGCGATGGAGCTGGCGCTGGTGGAAGCGGCGACGACGCCGGCACCCTGCGTGGCGCCCACCTGGATAGGGCCATAGGCCGTCGAGAGGGTGAACGTGTTGGCGTCCTTGCGGTTGAGCTCCCAGAACTGGGCAATCGACACGCCCGAGGCGAAGCCGAACTGGACCTGACCACCGGTGACGGCCTTGGAGCCGGTGTTGGTGAAGGTCACCTCAAAGATCTGGTTGAAGCCGTTGGCGTCGGTCCACTGACCGCCAGCGGCAGCCGAGCGGGCAACGACGGTGGCGCTCAGGCTGCAGCCGGCCGGGGCCGAGCTGGGCTGGGGCGTGGAGACGACGGTCGAGGGCGAGGGCGAAGCCGACGGAGCAGACGACGGGGCGACGGTGGGCGAGCCCGAGCAAGTGGTGGACTGGACCTTGACCACAGGCGCGGCGGCGGCCTGGCCAGCCTTGGACTTGACGATGATGCCAGCGCCCTGCGAGGCACCGACCTGGATGGCGCCCCACGGGGTGGGCACATTGTAGACGTTGGAGTTGGCCTGGGCCTGGAGGTTCCACGACTGGTAGATCGAGGCGCCGGCGGCGACGTCGATGGTGAGCTGCACGCCGGTCACGGGCGCGTTGCCAGAGGCCTTGATGGTCAGATCGTAGATCTGGAACTGGCTGTCGCCTTCAGTCCACACGCCGCCAGAGGCAGCCGAGCGGGCAACGGACTCCACGGTGGCCTGGCAGCCGCTGGGCTGGGGCGTGGCGACGACGGTCGAGGGCGAGGGCGAGGCGGCGACGGGCGAAGCCGAGGCCGACGGGGCGGCAGGCGAGGCCGACGGGGCAGCGGGCGAGGCCGAGGCGACGGAGCCGCAGTTGGCGGTGGCGACGGTGATGGTGGCCTGGGTCTTGGACTTGATGATGTAACCGAACTGGTAGTTGGCGCCAGCGGCGATGCCACCACCCTGGACGATGTAGTCGGGCAGAGCCCAGAGGCCGGTCTTCTCCTGGTTGATGTTCCACACCTGATCAAAGGCGGCGCCGGTGATCGAGAGCTCGACCGACTTGACGGCCTCCGAGCCCGTGTTGGTCAGGGTCACGCTCCACTGGGACATGTCCTGGCCGTTGGTGGTCCACGCGCTTCCGAGCGTCTGCGTGACGCTCACCTTGCAGTCAGCCGACGCGAGGGCCAGCAGGCAGGCCATGACGGCCAGAGCAAAGAAGAACTTCATGGTGAGGTTGGTGAGGTTGAGGTTGTTGGCAGCTCGCTTGCTTGCTTGATTGATGTTATGACTGCAACAGGACGAGGACTTTATATCCGTCCACCATGCTCCGAACAGGTCTGGTGTGCAGAGCTCTCCCGTTGATTCTTCACGGTCAATCTGGGTGGTTGATTACTTTGTGCCGACAGGACTACCGCACCTCATTGGCTGCTTGAGATATGCTGACGTGGTCCAGCACCTTAACATGCGAGATGCACCAAGAAAAGAAGTGGCTCGCGGAGAGTTGTCGCGCAACCACTCAAGCACATCAGTATGCCCGCTGCCGCGTAGGCGAGCCTGCTCCATGGGCAGCCATTGGCGTGCAACCACTTGAGTATCACTGCCCGCTCGGCACACGGGCCACGGCGGAGGGCGGACACCTTGAAGTACTCAAATGGTTACGCTCTCAAGGCTGCCAGTGGGACGAGTCAGCCTGCATAAAGGCGGCCGAGAACGGCCACAGCGAGGTGCTCAAGTGGTTGTGCGACAATGGCTGTCCATGGGACGAGAGGACGTGCGCCAGCTATACTCGCGAGCCGTTCCACGCAGCACACGGGCTTTATACGCGCGCTGATGTGACGCAAGACCAATTCCACAACAAGCGCGGGCGGATGTTCATTGTTCGTTTGGCTCGGCTGCTCCATCTTTCACACTCTTGGGGCACCGGTCAAAAAATATGCAGTCGACAGAAATAAGATGAGAGAACAATAAATACGGCCCCGAAGATCACACTGCTCACATGTCCTCCACGCTCCAGGCGTAGGCCTGCTTCTGGAGCGCAATGGATTGTGACTGGCGCGTAAACAATCGCTGTTGACATCACACGACGACAGTAAACATTCGTATGAGTCATGAACTTGGGACTAAAGATATAAAGAGGAAGTAAGCGGACCTTTTCGAAGCCGTTGCTGCGATCACGCCCATCCCACCGCGGGCCCGCCGGGATGTTGAACCGGTTGGGCGGCGCTCGGTACTTGCACACGGCATCGTCGTCCACATCCAGGAAGTGCTTCTTCTTCTTCTTCTTTTTCTTGTCCTTTTTGCTCTTCTTGTCCTTTTTTTTCTTGTCACCCTTGGCCTGTTGCACCCAGAGGAGCATATGGTGAGACAGAGGAGCCAGCCAAGCAAGCGCAGAGGGAGGGGGGGGGGAGTGTTGAGAACGTACGCTGAGAAGAGCGGCCATGGGATCGCCCCAGCGCTCGACATCGCGGAAGTGGGCGTCGAGCGACGGGTCGTCGGGCAGGCGGGCAAACGGCTGGTTGCGCTCCTCCTCGAGCCTCTTGCGGGCGTCCTCGCGCGTCTGCTTCTTGGCGGCGCCCACGCCCCACTCGTAGCTGGACTCACTCTCCTCGGGCTTGACGCCGCTGTCGCGATTGACCATCTCGTTGAGCATGTCGAGCTTCCGTCCTCGGCGGTCACGATAGATGGTCGGCGCAGCGCGGCCCGAGGTCTCCGGGTCCATCTTGTTGAACTTTTCGTCCTGCATGCGCTTGATCCGGCTGGCCTCGGCCTTAAGGTCCGATCCCGTGCGCAGACCGGCCTTGATGCCCGAGTTGAGCGTAGCTGCACCACCGGGCACCGCTGAGGCGGGTGGGCCGGCGGCTTCGGTTGTCTGCCGTCGTGGAGGAGAGAGGTCCTCCGTATCTTGGGCACGTCGAGGAGGCGACAAGTCGCCTGCAGAGGCGGCATCGGGCGAGTCGTGGCGCATCCTGCGTCGAGGCGGGGAGGAATCGCTGCCACGTGCTGGTGAGGGCGTATCTTGCCTAGCTCGGGGGCGGCGCGGCGGCGAAAGGGTCCCCTGATCCTGCGGCTCTGGTGAATCGTGCCTGCGGCGAGGTGGCGAAAGATCCTGGCTACGGCTTGGTGAAGGTGAATCAAGACGCTTACGTCGCGGAGGTGACGAATCCTCCCCCCGTGTCGGCGATGGTGAATCGAGCCGCCTGCGACGGCGTGGGGGCGACATGTCCTCTCCTCGCGGTGAAGACGGCGAATCGTGTCTAACGCGCCTAGGAGGCGACGAATCACCACTGTTGCCGGTGCCGACCGTGACCCAGCCAGCGGTGGAGCCGATGGGTCGCGCTTGGGCCGACAGCTCACTGTCCAAAACAACCACAGGCGCGTCTTCCTCTTCGTCATCCACTTCTTGTTCCTCAATTCGATCATCAAGCTTGGCCTTTATCGGAGCACGTGCGTCGTCATCTACAATCATTAGGCCGCTGCCGAGCTTATTCCTCTTCCCGCCGTCACTCTTCTTCTTCCTCTTCTTTTTCTCCCTCTTTTGTGTGTCATCACCACTGAGGTAGCGTTTCAAATACTCTGCTGTCGCCATGTTGGGCCGCAAGGCCAATCTTGAATCTGCCTTTTGTCGGCCGCAAACTTTTTCTCCAGCTTTCTCTGTTCTTTTTCCTTGGTCGGTGTCCGTCTTCGTTGAAAAAGTGGGCCAGACTGCGCGACGTCGGCAGAGCCGACGTTGGCTGTTCGCCGCAACGTCTCCTGGTAGGTGGCATTGAAAATGCTGGGCTCTCACAGCGGTAATTCACAACGCACTACAAGCTGCAAGCTGATAGAAGCTTCACCACTAGCACACGACTTGCCAACTACCCCCCGCCACAAAGAACAAACATGGGCAACTGGCTGCAGAAGCTGTTCTCTGGGTTCTCCCAGGAAGCCAAGATCTTGCTTGTAGGACTCGACGCCGCCGGCAAGACCACCCTTCTTTACAAGCTCAAGCTGGGCGAACAAGTGACAACCATCCCCACGATCGGCTTCAACGTTGAGACCGTGTCGCACAAGAACATCTCTTTCACCATGTGGGACGTCGGCGGACAGGATCGCATCCGAAGGCTGTGGCGCTACTACTTCCAGGGCGCCCACGCCGTCGTGTTTGTCGTCGACAGCGCCGACCACGAGCGCATGGCCGAGGCCAAGGAAGAGCTCGCCGCGCTGCTCAAAGCTGACGAGCTCTCCGGCGCAGCACTGCTCGTGTTCGCCAACAAGCAGGACTTCACGCATGCGCTCTCCGTGGCCGAGGTCATGCGCCAACTGGGTCTCTCGGAGATGGCCAACAGCGGGCGACGAATTCACTGCGAGGCGTCGGCGGCCACGACAGGCATGGGCATCGAGGAGGGCATGGCGTGGCTGGCCGACACTCTCAGGCCTCAACTGGGCTGATTGGCGCTCACCACTTTCAGTGGAGAACTTGTACATAGCACCGAAAACATAAACCTCGATGTTCCTCCTTCTAAAAGCAAGATCACCATCATCAAGACCTCTCAAATACATAAATCATACATTACGTTACAAACAAATAAATAAGCGTGATTGACAGGGTACTACGTGCACCGTCGTTCATGACTGGGCGTCATGGTCCACGAGAGTGAGGGGAGGACCGTCGGGGCCCGTCATCGCGATGTGCTGCGCTGCGGCTGCATTGTGGTGTTGTTGAGTGTCAATCCCTCCTGGCATCAGACCGAGTAGGATTAGGATCGCGTACCAGAGAGGGTGGTGAGAGACCACCCGTACTCGCCGAGCTTCTCGCTCTCATCGGACCACTCCTCCAGGAAGCGCACCAGCCGATGCACGTCAAACTGCCCCATTGGTGGCCGCGGCCAGTCAGTGAGGTCAAGCGGGCGAGTCGGCTGGTAAGTTGGCGAGGGAGATAGTTGGTACCAGATGTGAATGCACCAGGGCGAACTGGAACAGGGGCAACAGGACGTCGGCGCCCACCGTGGTCGCTCCGCCCGACCGCGCTGTGGCCTAGCAATACCAAGAACGAAGGAACAATAATGTCAATGACAAAGAACATGAGCCGGTTCCATCTTCCATGGAAGGCGTCGCACCTCGTCGCTGATGAGGTGCATGACCTCCACGAGCGTGCCGAGGGCATCCGTCGGGACCTGGTGCAGCGCACGAACAAAAGATGGAAATCAGCGCCACCGCGCGACTTGATGTCATTATTGCGGCAACCAAAAGAGGGGCTCTCACCATGACGAACATGAGGTCGTCCAGTCGGTCCGACGCAGCTCTGTACAGGCTGTCCGCCGCGTACTTGTCGTTCTCTTGGCAATACTGCACCGTTGGGGATAAGTCAGAGGCAAGTTCAGCCAGCAGGCCACGCAAGCCAGGACGAGACGCACCTCGGGTGGGGCGTGGAGTGCGGAAGGTGGCAGCGCGGCGTACAGCTTGGCATGCGCGCAGTAGGTCTCGTCGACTGCCATGATGTTTGAGCTGGTGTGAGTTCTCTCCACTCCGCACGATGGCAAATGGGCCCGCATAGAAGGAGGAGGGTGAAGAGGAACGCACCAGGATCAGGCGCAGGGAAGATGAGGCGGTGTATGCGCGGGAACACGGCCCGATTCATGAACAGCCGCAGCTTCTGGTACTCGGTCTCGTCGAGGTGGTGGTCCTGGCGCATCTCGTCCACCAGCGACTGCGCCCGCGCCCATAGAGACATCGTCAGCCCCTCGATCCGAGCCTCAAACGCCCGCGACTGCAAAGGCTGGGGCGGAGCGCACCACCAGGAAGGCCAGGATGTCAACGGGCTCGTAGTTGGTCCCGGCCTGCTCCATCGCTTCCTTCAAGCGCTGCAGCCGCCGCCCTGCGTGTGGGAGAAGGAGGAAGGAGGAGAGCGATTGAGCGAAGCGTGGGCGGGGGACGAGAACCCTCGTCTGAAGACAGCTGCACATGTGGCACCTTCTTTGAAGCGCTGGTCGAGGAGGAGCGCGTCAAAGGACGATTGCTGTGCCTCGTCGAGCGAGTGGAACCCGCTCGCGTTGGACTTGGCCGAGGTCAACAGGTCTCGCAAGCGCTGCGTGCGGCGCTCGGCCGTGTCCTCCACGGCCTCGGCCAGCTGTCTATCGAAGATGAGCCCCAGCAGCCGCCGCTGTTGGCTGAGCACCTGCGCTCGCCCGCCCGCCAACATCAGGGCCAAGTGGCGCGAGGCGCGCGGCAACGAGGCAGGAGAACGCACGGTGAAGCGTAGCCGGAGGTGGGCCAGCACCTCGTCTTGGATGAAGATGACGTGCGGCTTGAGGTACAGCGAGCGGTCGCGCGGGGACAGGACCTCGCCCGCCTTCCATCGCTGCATGGCCTCCTTGATCGCATCGATTCGCGCCGCCATCAGCCCGATTTTCCTGCTCGCGGCAGCGAGGTCAATCAGTCAGAATTGGTCTCGGCTCCTGACCTGGCGGCGGTGCACGTACCGCTCCTCGACCTTCTCCAGAATATCTAGTCTCGCGAGGCGCAGGTGTGCGAGATGCCGTGCCCTGGTGGAGGATTCGGTCATGATCAGGTACCAAGCCCCTTGCGAAGCTCAAAGGAGGGAGTCCGGAATTTGCGAAGCGGACGTACGTGCGCTTGAGGGCAGGTCGGTGCCACAGGGCGTACTTGGCCTGCTCGGCCTTGGCGTCGACCTTTAGTACGCGCGCCTGTGGGGATCCCAGAAGCAACGTGGTAAGGCAGAAGTGCCGTCAGCAGCAGCAGCAGCAGCGAGAAAGGTGGCGGCGGGAAGAGACGAACGTCGTTGCGAAGGTCCTTCAATGCGCCCGTAGCCTGGTTGAGCGCGGCCTTGCACTTGGCCCTGTTCATAACAAAAAAAGAAAGAAAGAGAAAGGCGTGAGCCTGCCCAGTCAAGCCGCGAGCCGCACTCCCCACGACAGAGGAAGGAGACCGTACTTGTGACGCTTGAGCCTTGCTCGGACCTGCGTCAGCGGCCATCGCATCAGCGTCAGTTACACGGAGGAGAAACGTTGGGAATGACGACGACTCGTGAAGTGACGAACCTTCTTCCGCTCCGCTGCCGGATCCTTTTTCCTCTTCTGCTTCTTCTTTAGCTTCTTCTCGCTGGCCTCATCAAACAGTGCCTGCGCCCCCCTCCCCAATATCAGTGCACTGGCCCATACTCAAGAAATAAAAGTAATTCTCCATAAAAAGAACCTTGGGCTGGAGCAGTGAGGCCTTGGCCTTGTCCATGCGGGTGAGCTCCTCGCACCAGCCCTGTCGCAGCACCTCGCGCCAGTCGTCTTCTGACTCCAGGGTGCGCGGGCTCAGCGGCGCTGAGTCTTGCCTCTCCGGCGCGCAAATCATGCTGCTCTCCTCGTCCTCCAACTCACTCCTGTGTGTGGTCGTGTGTGAGCCTTCCTCTTGCTGCCACAACTGGCGTCAGCCAGGAGAGAAGCACGTACATGGCCGCACGAAGGGCTTCGGCCGAGAGCGAGCTGCGGAGCGGTACGCGCTTGGGGCACTCTGCGGACGCCAGCATGGCCAGCGACGAGCCAGTCCTGTACGGAGACAAGGACGCGGCCGATGACGGCGGCAGCAACGTCGTCGAGACCGAGCCTGATCGCGGACTCGTCGTGGCCGCCCCGGCATGCGCGGAGGACCACGAGGGGGACGAGTAGGAGTTCGACGCATCGCGACTGATGAGAGGCGAGGTAAAGGGCGACGAGTTGCCCAGTGTGGACTGGAACGAGGTTTCAAAGTCCTCCTCCAAGAGGGCCGCCAGGTGCTCCTTCCAGCCGGCCCCGCCCGCCACCACGGCCCCGAGGCTGGCGCCCGGCACGGGCACGGGCGCGTTGTTGGGCGCGCTCGTTGTGCCCTTGGGCGAAATGCGGCCCTCCTTGGCCTTGGCCTTGGCCTTTTCCTCCTGCTTCCTGGCCTTTTTGGCCTTCTTGGCCTCCTTGGAGCGCCTGAGGCCTGAGCTCTTGCTGAGATGTTGGTCGGTGGCCTGGCCGTTGGGGGTGGGCAGGGACGGCGCGCTGGTCGTAAGCCGTCGAGGCACGGCCGCCAGCATGGGGACTGGCAGCAGCCGCGCGCCGCGGCCCTTCTCGCGTCTGTGGTTTGCGCGATGTCGTGGGCTGACCACTTCTTCCACTTCTTCATCGTCCTTCTCGACCCCTGCGGCTTCTGGTGGCACTTGATCCCGCCCAACAACGTCCTCTTCCTCTTCGGTCGCTTCTCGGAGAGTATTAGGCAAAGTGAAGTGCAAATGAAGGTCAAGGAGGGGGTATGAAGGTGGTATGCACAACGTACGAGAAAGGCGAGTGCGAGCCATGCCAATAATGATAGATGGAGGGTTGTCCGGCATGAGGAGCGCGGGTGACGCTTCGGGCAGGACGCTGCAAGAGAAGGACATAGCGTGGCTCACCCTCGGCGGGCTGTTGGGAAGGACAGCTGCCGAGGAAGAGGAGGTGAGGGAACGCGGAGTGGTGGCGGTGGACGACAAGGCCGATGTGGAAGAACATGTCGAATTCTGGTCGCCCCCGTCTTCATCTTCGTCACGCATGGGGAAGGAATTAGCGAAGTCAAGGACAGGCACATGGTCTTGGGTCCATGAGGGGCACAAGGCACCCTCAAGGTCCTCGTCCCCTCCGAGACTGGCGACTTCCATCACCAATTATGCGTCTTTATGAGCCTTTCACGAGCGCAAAGCAACGGCGTAATATTCCCGGTTTTTATGAAGAGAAACAGCAACTAAGAATTAATTCGAGCAAGGGCAAGATGGCAAGTCCATTTATGAATTGCATGAGGGCTATGGCGACTGTACATCGATGTTGAGAAGTGGGAGGAGTTGGATTGGAGGGGGGGGGGACAAAAGTTGGGTAAAATCGTGGGCGCAAAAAGTTAGGCGCGTTCGCTCATGTCGCGTGATACGTAGTGGATGCCCTGCTTCTCAAGGCTGGCCACAACACGCGGTGGAAGTCG
>NAVB01003197.1:0-15778 GCA_002179805.1 Acanthamoeba lenticulata | reverse complement strand
GATTTGCCATAGAAAATGTTTCTCACGCAACTCCACTTGGAAACACCAGACCGCTACATCCATCCGGGAAGTGGAAGGACTTATAACTTGCAGTACAACCCACCCAAGGTCCCTGGCAAGGACGACGTTACGGGCGAAGATCTCATCCAGCGTGAAGACGACAAACCAGTGTGCCATTCCTATCATTCCTCCATTCTTTACATACCATGCATTCTTGGAGTGTTTTTGTCGACACTTCTGGACCGCACACGTGAGTGGAGACCTGATGCATCGGTGTGGCCCTCTGTGCAGGCGACGGTACTCTCCCGACTCACGGTGTACGAGGAGAAGACGCGTCCGGTGTTGGACTACTACGCGCAGACGGGTCTCCTTCACACCATAGATTCGCCCAACTCGGACATTGGCTACGAGCGAATCAAGCGGGTGATGGACGACCTGCTCCGGCAGTAGTCGTGAGATACGTTAGCGACACCTCCGTGTCGCTGCGCTCGCCGTTGTGCGACCACAACGCGGCGAGACCTCTTTGAAGCGTGAAGATGGCGGCAGTTTCTGTAATCCGAAGTTGCACGTGGTGCTCCAGTTCGAGCGGCCAATTGCACGGCCAGCAGCAAAAAGAAGCCGGACGGACCTCCTCCACGGTCCTTTCTCTACACCTGGTGGTGGTCGGTGAGCACAACACAGCGTCCCTCGTCCTCCTGTTGAGCCGTGGGGATTCTTTCGGGGCCCTTCCTTGTGCAGTCATCTGCTCGTGCCGTTCTTTTTTCTGCCCGAAGGCAGGGGTACTTCTGACGGGCCAGGGCTCCTCCCGTTGTGGTCAACTGTTGCCCGTCCTTCAACTCGGCGAGGCAAGCACGCTGCGCCCGTTGCTGCTGGTGCAACTCGGCTTGTGTCGTTTGGCCCAATGGACGGGACAGAGGCCCATCTCGTCCCAGTTCACACGCGCCGTTGGTTGCTAGAGGCGTGGGCTTAATCCTCCTCGCAAGCAACGGGGAACGGTGGTGGGCCCAACGTTCTCTCCTCAACCACTGCAGACAGACAAACAGTCGCCCCCGGTCCAGCCTGCCAGCCAGGCCGGCTACGGCCTCCCTTGTTGGAGCCCAATGAGGGCGCGTGCTTGTGGCCCGCAGTCACCGTGGCGCTGGCGAGTGTACCTCAACAACACGCAAAGGCCAACGGCTGCCCCGAGTCAAGAAGCGGACTTGAGTTCGGCGCCAATCGGAGAAAGGCATCGGGCGTTGGTGGGGAGTAAGCCTCCACCAAGGCGACACTCTCATGCTGGGCGATCGTGCACGACTGATTGGCCAACACCACCTAACATTGCAAGCCGACGGGATGCCCGCAAGCACCAGCACACCTACAAGAGCGGCAGTACTGCGTTGCACTATTGCTTTTTGCTCACCGCGTCCTCGTCACTCACACACCCACATAGCCGTAGACTGCACACGCTCTCGGCCTGCCAACCGACCCTTGCTGCTGCCGTCCCCTCCGCTCTACTCGCGACCGCCGGATTGGTTCCAAAGCAGGCGCGACACTCCCGTTACAGCGGTGAAAGTCGTACCTCGCGGCACAGCTCGCGCCAACTGGCGACAAATCTCTTTGACCCCCAATAACCCCAATTATTGCCTCTCGGGGAGCCTTCCTTCTGCGTACACCAGACGGCACAGCTCCTTCAAAAGCCAACGCTTCCCGGCTGGTGCCTTCTTTCTTTTCCTCTCTTCCGAGCACAACGCACACCCGCAGTGCCCTCCCGCCCCAACTCGCCCCGATGGCGCACCAACAGCAGCAGCAGCAAACCTTCCTCAGCAGCGTCAAGTGCGAACCGCGACTCGACTACCGGCAGCACTACGCCGAAGCCACGACGACGTCGTCGCCTTGGCCCTCGTCGCCGCCGATGCCGGACTTGGTCGGCGGGAATCCCGCTCACCGAGCGGCCACCGCTGCCGGCTTCCTCTCCTCGAGCATGAACGTGCGTCGCTCTTCTCGCCCTCTTCCTTCTCTTTTTCTTCCTCCTCCTCATCTTTTTCGTTCCTCGTTCTTGTTCCCTGCACTGCTCCCTCTACGTGGACTCACCCGCCAGTTTTCGTCGTGCGCGCAGTTTCTTGCGCATGTCGTCACCGACAGCTCCGGAGCGGCGCCGTCGGAGTTGTATAAACTCCGCCCGCGTGACGCCGACACCGTGCAGTCGCTCGTGTCGGTGCTGGCCACCACTCCTGCTTCCGCTGCTGCGGGCGGGCGGTCGCCTTCCCCTGCACCGGTAGTGGGCGCCTTGACGCACCACCATCACCACCACCATGCGCCCACAATTCCGCCCGCCGTTGAAGCGACGCCGGGGCTCGCGACTACGGCACACCAGTTCTTGGCGACTTCGTCAGCCTCGTGCCCCGTCCGGCCTCGTGCGCTCAAGCGGTCCAAAGGAAGCGGCCCACTCGCCAAATCGTCGTCGACAACTATTCCCGCCCCCGACATGATGACTCAGCCGCAGCATCACCACCATCATCATCACGTTCAGCCTTCTCACCCGCACCACCACTATGTCGCCCCTCACCTCTCTTCTTCGCCGTCGTCCGCGTCTTCATCGCCTCCTTCTCCGTACGCTTACTCCCGGCCATGCCCGCACTCGGGCTTGGCGGCGCCCAGCGTGCTGCCGGTGGCGCCCTGCCAACACCACCACCAGCAACTCCAGCAGCAGCATTCGCCGCACCCTCTTCACCATCATCATCACCACCATCAACATTACCCCGCGCCCGGCATGTGGCTCGACCAGCACCAGCAGCACTATCAATTCTACGCGAGCCACCCGCCCGTACCGCACCACCACCCCCACCATTCTCAACATTCTCATCACCACGGTCCCCATCACCAGTACTACGAGGCCCACAGTCGGCCGCTCTTTTGGTCTTCGTCGCCGGGCGTGGTCACGAGACCCACTCAGACAACACCAACGACAAGTCGTGTAGCCTCGGCTGAGCTTCCTGCCATCCCCACCGTAACCTCCCCGGCCTCTTCCGCCAGCCCGACCTTTGCCATGCAGCGCAAGCGGCGACGTTCCCAGTCGGCTCCGGCGCCGCGAGACCAGCTTATCGTCCCGGCGCTGAAGATTGAGGAAGTGGAAGACAATGAGAGCAGCACCAACGGAGGTGGCAACGCGTTCTGTTCGTCGCCGATGGCCATGTCGCCTCTACGACCCTGCTCGTCTTCGCCACCGACATCACCTTCAAGCCAAGAAGCACTCAGCCCGACAAAGCGTTCTGACATTTACGGCCTGTTGAATTAGCCGCAATGCCATGACAGCGCCACACCCTGATCATCCTCGAGGGGTGTCGTGTTCCCCCTTTCTCGTTCCCGTTCTCTTGTACACACCACCATTACCGGTCCTTTCAAATGTAAATAGACACAGCCCAGGGAGTATTCCCACAATGCCTTGGCGGAGTAACACCACACGTAAATCACATCGAGGAAAGGACTTTTTTAGGGGTCGGCGGGACCAAGCGTGTGCGGAGAGCTTCCTTCTGGCTCTGCCCTGAGCGCCACCCCGGCCTCGGAAGCCCAACGGCTGCGGCAGCGTGCGGCTGACTTCCCGAGCCTTATGCCTTCAAAGCGAGGTATGCAGGAACGTCAAGGGCAGTAACTCAGCTGCTCATGGCGAGCACCAAAAACTATCGATGGAGCCCACGCTTAGTAAGCTTGACGCCTGGGCAGACACATTCTTGACGCGATCAGAGCAACGCATTGCTAAGGCACCGGCGCGGCGGTTGGTAGTCTCCGACTTTCCCTCCTGCCAGCCAGTGCGCTAGCTGCGCGCCTCCGATTGGCTTTTCCGTCTTTCGTGACAGTTGGTGATTTCTCCTAAATGTGGTGATGTCGGCATCCCTCCCGCCTGGCGTGGACGGAGCTGAGCTGCAACGCAGCCAATGAAACTCCCCGTTTGCTGGCGCTTTTCCCTTTGGTTGTCCTTTTTGAGAATATCTGTCGACTGTTCCGAATGGAACTGAGCACGCGCTCCTGAGCGACGCAGATAAACGGACAGCTAGGCATGTTCACACGTTCCGCCATGTCAGGCGCGTCGTTTACTGGTTGCCCCTCTCTAGTCGCAAGCTCGAGCTGGGTGTTTTTCTCGGCCCAGGCACCGCCAGCACAGCATTCGCATTCTCCACTCACCACCATCGCACCACCGCCCATCACCACTTTACCCCCGGGCCTCCGTTTTCGTTCAACTTGTTTCGGACCTCTTGCCATAGTTCACGCGACCCAAGCTCAAGCCCTCTCTTTGGTTTATCTTTTACTCCAGCACCACAAGCTAGCAGCACACCACCCCTCAAAAACCGCGAACACATCAACGAACCAGCTCTACTACCTACCCGCCCGATCTCGCGTTCGTCCACAAGCCCTCTACTCAACGTAATCAAGTAGCCCCAACGGAAGAAAGCACCACAAGCCAAAGAAGTCCGAGAAGATACCCAAGCCGGAGCGGGGCTCCTCCTCTCTCTTTGCGTCACCTACCGCGTAGTAGCGGCCCCAAATGAACGTACGTGCACATGATCCCCGTTTTCGGTTTTATATTTTATTTTCGTTCAGTTTGTTCGGTGCTGCGAGTCCACGCGTGGACCAATGGCGCGTGCCAGAAGCTCATTGGGGGTCCTTCATCGGCGCGCGGTTTGTTGTTGAGCACCGCCCACTAATCCACTCCATTTTTCCACCCCAAACAAACAGTCCCTCGCCCACCACGCTAGCCAATTGCTCCGCCTAGAGGAGAAGCCGCAGATGCTCCGTCCGGCCCCGACTAACACCCACCAGAGGCTCTTCCCGTCTGCGACGCAGGCGACGGCCGCCCAGCAGCTCTACATGGCGCTCCTCGACGCGCAGATGTCCGCCGGCAAGGCCTCGGCTGCGCATCTCCTCTTCCCGGCCGTCCTCTCCTCGCAGTTGGCCGCGCACTTGGCCTCGGTGGCCCTCCCGGGAAGCAAGGCCGCCCACCACACCACAAGCACCTCGACGACCGCGGTCAAGCGCAACATCGCCAAGGCGTCTCGCAGTACTGCGAGCAGCCCACAGCCGCAGACGTCGGCCAAGGCCTCGCTGCCCAAGCGCGGGAAGAAGACCACCGGCCGCGTGTGCGCCGAGTGCCACACGGAGAACACGCTCCAGTGGCGCCTGGGCCCGGACGGCCAGGCCTCCCTGTGTAACGCCTGCGGCCAGCGCTTCCAGCGACGAAGGCAGGCTCAACAACAACAGCAGGCTCAGCAACAACAACAACAGCCCGTGTCGCCGCAGACCACAGGGTTCACCTCTTCGGCTCCCTCGTCAGGTCTGGCGTCTCCGGTGACGGCCTCCTCGCCAGTGCCGTCCCCGCCCACGGCCAACTACCACTACAGCCATCACTACAACCACCAGCAGCATCAAGTTGTCGTCGACGTCAAGCGCGAGCCCAGGCCGGTTTCGCCGCCTACCGCCTCGAGCGAGCGCCGGTCGGACATCTACTCCCTCCTCAACTAGTGAGAGAACTTCTTCCTCTTCATTCTCTTCTCTTCAAGTCACTTGTCCGTGATCGGACACCGGATTGTACAAAAGCGCGCGTGTGTGGCACCCCCACATGAAGTAGCTGCACCACCACCACCACCACCAATAAACCCCAACCCATTGACATGCAGCATTGAGGCTTCCTTCTCTTCATCTTCTCAGCGACGTCTTGGAAGGAGAGCAACAACACAACAAGATGGTCTGTAACCAACATGTAATAATGAATAAGATCCCCATTGTCTTATTGTGTTCAACGTTGAACGACGTCGACGTTGCAAACTTGCCTTACGCTGATGAAGCTGTCATGCAACACATAGCTGATATAACTCGGAGCTTAAATGCTAAAATGTGAAGAATGCTCGCTTGTGTTTGTCCACATCGCTGGCGTGGGGCAACCATGGCGGGGCCGTGCGCTGCGCTTGGCGTTTTCCTCACTCTACTCTCACTTGCCCACCAGCACAATACTCGTCTCTTTCACTCGTCTTGCACATCTTTGCTCTTCAATTCAGCAGTGAATCTAAAGTGACCACACAATGAAGAAGGCTGGGCTGACGAGCGCGGACATGGGACGCGCTGGCGACGAGAAGAGGGACTGGGTGGCCGTCCAGCAGCGCACCTTCACGCGCTGGGTCAACCAGCAGCTCACTCGGAGGGGAGGCCAAATCAACGACCTGCTCCAGGACCTGCCCGACGGCATTCATCTCATTCACCTTGTCGAGGAGCTCTCAGGCGCCATGCTCAAGGGGTAAGGAGTCTCTCACCTTCTGACACAATAAGCTGTTGGGTTGACCCTTTGTGGGGTGACTCGTGGCAGCTACTCGGCCCGTCCTCGCATGCGCTTCGAGAAGCTTCAGAACTGCATGCTCGCCCTTCAGGCCATCAAGAACGAGGGCATCTATCTCCTTGGCATTGGTCCCGAAGGTGCGCATCAGAAAACCTGCTCATCTCGTTCCCCCTTCTCTTTCTCTTGTCTTCTGCTACTCGGCTCTACTTGAATCCTGAAACGTGGTCGTCCAAACAGACATTGTCGACCCCAACCTGAAGCTCATCCTGGGCCTCGTCTGGACGCTCATCCTCCACTACCACCTTCAGGGCGGTGCTGGCCTCACCAGCCGTGGTCCGCCCCCCCCCTCTCTTTCTCATCTGTTCCCCTGGCCTGGCACGCGCCGTCCCGGCTGCTGAGGCATCGTATGGGCACCGCCACGACAACTACCAGGCGGCAACGGCGCCGAGATCGTGGCTGAGGGCGCGAGCGGCGCGGGCAAGGCGGGTGGCGTGGCCAAGAGCGGCCCCGCCCGAGCCAAGGGCGCCGCCATGAAGCAGGTCCACACCTCCTCTTCTTCTTTTCTCTCTCTCTCTCTCTCTTTTGTTTCATCTCCTTCTCCTTCCTCGTTCTGACCGGGGAATCGATCTCGAGTGCAGGAACTGCTCGAGTGGGTCAAGTCCAAGTGCGAGCCCAAGGGCGTCTCGGTCACCAACTTCACGTCCTCGTGGCAGGTGCGTGCCTTTTTTACAATAACACATTTGAATATTAATAGTAATAAAAAATAGCAAATAAAAAATCAAAGCTAACAAAATGCTAAAACAAAACTAAAAATAATCGATCAGGACGGTCTGGCCATCGCGGCCCTCGTGGAGAGCCTGCGGCCGTCGACACTCGACCTGGAGAGCCTGAAGCAGCAGGTCAAGGGTGGCGACGTCGACGCTCGGCTCAGCACCACCCAGCTTGCCCTCGCCGTACGGCCCGGCCCTGCCCTTTCTATTGCCCTCCTGAACTTTCAAGAGCTCACAAGCGTTTGCCCTTCAGAAAGCCGAGGAGGCGCTTGGCATTCCTCAAATTGTTGAGGCGGGCGACCTGGTGCTGGCCGCCACTCCCGACGAGCTGTCGGTGCTGACCTACGTGGGCTACTTCCGCGCGTGGAGCGACTCCGACCCCTACCGCTGCCTGGTCATGGGCAGCGGCATCGAGGCCCCGGTCCTGGGCGAGCCCAACCGGTTCCAGGTCACCATCTACGGCACCGTGAACAAGGAGCCCCTCGTGCTCAAGGACGAGCAGATGAAGGAGCTCGAGATCGCTGTCCTCAGCGAGCACGGCAAGTCCCTCCCTGTCAAGGTCGCCAACAACCATGACGGCAGCTACACCGTACGCGCTTTTTCTCTTTTTTTTTCTCTTGCTTTTTTAAATTCAAAATATTTCATTATTGTAATCCATTGTGTTTCAGTTTTTTTTAAAAATACAAATAATTATTATTAATGATTACGCTCACGGTGTTGTGGCAACAGGTCGAGTACACGCCGACGGCGCCGGGCGAGTACGAGGTGGGCGTCAAGCTCTACCAGAAGTACGGCTGATGATCGGAATCTTGGGTGGGGAATAGCGATCTCGGCAGCTCAGCCACTTACTCTGTTGGTGGTGGTGCGCATGGTCAGGGTGGTGAAGGGGCACGGCCGCATCAAGCTCCGCGGCAACGCGGCGGTCTCGCTGAGCGCCGCCCACTGCGTGGCCGAGGGCAAGGGCCTCACGTCGGCCGCAGCCCTGCAGTCAGCCAACTTCAACATCACCAGTACGTCTTGGCCTGGCGCCATCCATGGAGGAAGTGAAACTCACGCTGCGCCGTCGACACACGCACAGGCTACGACGACAAGGGCAAGCGCGTGCTCGAAGGCGGCAACACGTTCACGGTCGAGTTCGCAGGCGACTTCCCCGCTGACAAGACGCCCTTTGCCCACGTGCAGGACAACGGAGACGGCACCTACGCCGTGTCGTACAAGCCCTTTGCCGAAGGCGACCACCAGATCGCGGTCAAGCTCAACGGCGCGCACATCAAGAACTCGCCCTTCACGGCCCGCGTGGAGCGCGGCCCATCGCCGGCCCACTGCGTCATCAGCGAGTGGAACGAGATCAAGGGCGCCAGCGGCCCGCGGCCGGGCGAGACGGTGCTGCTCGACAAGCGCGTGTCGTTCGTGATCGAGGCGCGCGACGGGGCCGGCAAGCGGTTCGAGACTGGCGGCCACAAGTTTGATGTCGACATCAAGCCCGTCGACGAGCGCGGCGAGGTCGTGGAGGAGGGCTTCCAGGTCGAGGCCGCCGCTGCCGCCGGCAACAACGAGGACGAAGAGGACACCGAAGTGCGCAACATTGTCTTCTCCAACCAGCAGGACAACGGGGACGGAACCTACCTGGTCAACTTCCTGGTCAAGGGCAAGCTCGAGACCAACTACAAGCTCTTTGTCACGCTCGACCGGGAGCCCATCGCCAACACGCCGTTCACATTTGCCGTCAAACGCGCTGCGCTCGTGCCCGAGCGCTGCACGGTCGAGGGGCCGGGCCTGACGACAGGCTACACGCACCGGCCGGCCCGCTTCACGCTCACCGGCCGCGCGGCCGACGGGCAGGCCATGCCCATTCCGCGGGCCGACGGCTACCTGGTCCAGGTTCTCGGGCCTGACCAGCGCGAGGTGCCCGTCACCGTCGAGGACAACGAAGACGGCACCTACGACGTGGCCTACGTGCCCACCGAGGTCGGGCCCCACCGGGTCTCGATCCACGTCAAGGGCCAGTCCCTCAGCGGCAGCCCGTTCATCGCCCAGGTGGCCAAGCTCGTCGAGCCCGCCCGCTGCGTGGCCCGCGGCGAGGGCCTCACGGGAGAGGTCACCACCAACAAGCCGCTCGTGTTCGACGTCACCCTCTACGGTCCGAGCGGCGAGCGCATCCTCGAGGGCGGCGACAAGCTCGACGTCAAGATCACCTCGACTTCGAGCGGCAACGAGTTGAACAACATCTCGAGCGTACGTGACAACAAGGACGGCACCTACACCGTCCGCTACTTCCTGCCCTTCACCGATACCTTCCGCCTCGATGTCTCCCTCTACGGCGAAGCGTACGTCAAATTCTTTAGCGTTTTATTTTCATGAATTTGAGAAATGACAAGAGCGTGTACAATGCACAGCATTCAGGGCGCGCCGTTCCGCGTGACGGCGGTCAAGGGCAAGGAGGACTTTGCGTCGTTCTCGTGGGTGGCCAAGGACTCGACCGGCCGAGGCATGGTCCCGACGGTCAACGACTTTGCCATCACCATCGAGGGCCCGAGCGGCCAGCCGCTCGAGGGCTGGCGCGGCGTTGACATTGACGAGGGCGCCTACGGTGTCGACTTTGTACCGAGTGAGGGTCCCGGCCGCTACAAGATCAACGTGCGCCGCCACGGGCGCCACATCCCCAACTCGCCGTTTGTACTCGACCTCGGTGCCGCCAACCGTCTGCCGCTGACCAAGCTGCCCTTCGTGGCCCGCCGCCGGGACGGCAGCCCCATCACCGACGCCGTGGCGAGCGACTTCACCGCCGAGGTGCGCGGCCCGGACGACGTCGCCCTCACGCCGATCAAGGTCGTCGACGACGGCGCCCCCAACTTTGGCCTCGAGTTTCAGCCCACGGCGCCCGGCCTCCACAAGGTCCGGATCGCCTATCGCGGCGAGGAAATACTCAACAGCCAGGCCAACGTTGGCGGCGCCCCGGGCGCGGCCGCGCCGCCTCCCGCCGCGGCGGAGCCCGAGAAGTTCCTCGTGCGTTTCCCGTTTACGCCAATCAAGCGCGACGGCTCGCCCATCCAAGGGGTGTCCCCGGCCGCTTTCGTGTCCCGCGTGACTGGGCCGCCCGACGATGACGCCCTGGCCAGCGAGGTCGTCGCCCTGCCCGACGGCCGGTACGCCGTGGCCTTTGCGCCTCGGCTGCCGGGCGTCCACAAGATCTCGGTCCAGTACGACGGCGAGGAGATCAAGGACGGGCCCTTCCTCATCAACGTCGGCAACCAGGCCCTCGGCGGCGACGCGCAGCCGCCGGCTCAGGCCCCGGCTCAGGCGGCGCCGCGCAAGCAGATGATGCGCTTCCCGCTGACGCCCAAGCGGGCGAGCGACGGCGCGCCGATCGTGCCGGCGAGCCTGGCCGAGCTCACGACCGAGATCGCGGCGCCCGACGGCTCAGCCGTGCCGGGCGAGGTGACCGACATGGGCAACGGCCAGTACGGCATCGTGTTTGAGCCGCGCGGCCCCGGCCGCTACGTCATCGGCGTCAAGCACAACGGCGAGCACGTCCAGGACAGTCCCTTCCACATCAACGTCGGCGGCCAGCCTCAGTCTCAGCAGCCCCAGCAGCCAGCCGCCCAGCCGGCCGCCCAGCCCGCGGCGCCGCAGCAGCAGCCGGTCAAGTATCCCTTCGCCTGCAAGCTCCAGGACGGCACGCCCTTCACGCCCAAGTCCCTCAGCGAGTTCGAGGTACGTTGGTAACAACTTTGCTAGGCCCTACTGTCGACACGGCTGACATATCGACACGTCAACCAAACATTTATTTTCCAGACCGAGGTGGTCGGGCCCGATGACAAGGTCATCGCCTCGCAGGCCGACGACCGGGGCGGCCAGCACGGCGTCGTGTTTGTGCCGGGCCCGCCCGGCCGCCACCGGATTACTGTCAAGTGGAACGGCCAGCCCGTCCACGGCAGCCCGTTCGGCGTCAACATCGGCGGCGCGCCCAAGCCCGCCGCTGCCACGGCTGCTCCGGCCGCGGCGCCGTCGTCGGCTCCGGCGCCGGGACCGGCCGCCGGCGGTCCGCAGGAGATCAAGACGGCCAACCAGAAGCAGTTCACGTTCGTGTCGGGCAAGTCGTTCGCGCGCTTCCCGCTGGCGCCGGTCTCGGCCGACGGGCAGCCTCTGGACGCGGTCGTGCCCGAGATGGAGGTGACCGTGACCGACCCGACGGGCCAGGAGATCGGCTACAAGGTCATCCGCGACGACGACGGCTTCGGCATTCTGTTCCAGCCGCTCGTGCCGGGCGACTTCACGGTCGCCGTGTGCCACGGCGGGCGCCATATCCGCGACTCGCCCTTCGCCGTGCCCATCGGCACCGACAAGGCCAAGGCCCTCATGGACGAGCGTGGCGGCGCGCCGCTGCCGCAGGCCAAGTTCAGCGTTACGCCCAAGTCTACAGCCGACGGCGGCCGCACCAACCTGTTGGCCGACGTGCCCGACGCCACGCCGGCTGACTTTACCATTCAGATTGAGGCGCCTGACGGCCGCGGCCAAGTCGAGGGCAAGCTCGCCGCCGGGTCCGACCGCTCGACCCTCGACGTCGTGTTCCGGCCGCCCGTGCCGGGCGTCTACACAATCACCATCGAGCACAAGAGCCACGGCCCCATCGTCAACAGCCCCTTCCGCCTCCAGGTCGCCCCGCCGCCAGGCATGGCCGCGTAAAAACAAGTTCCCAGAGATCTTTACATAAAAACTCCGTTGTATGACTTGGCATTTGCCTTTTACAGTTTTCTGCGGACAAGTTCCTGTGTCAAAACGCGTGCGATACCGTAGGGACAGCGCTGGAGGTGGCGAGAGAGCCAATGGGCGCGTGCATGCTGTGCCGTTCTGTGATTTTACTCACCAAACCTTTGCTGATGGCACGCGCACTACAAGAGGCTGCCCCTGTTGTTGGCTCAGTACGTCTTTTTCCCTCACCCACCACCACACCACCCCAGCAGACTTACGACCTGCTACCTTCTGCGTCTCAGCTCTCAGCATCCTCTGCACTCGACTTAGACAACAACAACCGCTTGTAAACCTGTTCATGGGCGAGAAGAACAACAAGGATGGTGACGTAGAACTCACGCAAGCCACAGAACGGCTCAATAGACATCATGCTCTCGAGATCGACGAAGTAGCCGCGCTGCTGGAGACCTCGGCCCAAAACGGTCTCAGTTCTGCCGACGCAGCTCATCGGCTGAGCGTCTATGGCCCCAACCAGCTCCGCAAGTCGGAAGGGGTCAAGTTCTACGTGTTGGTCGCGCGTCACCTCTTCAACTTTATGTCATTCGTCCTCTTTGCCGCCTTCGTCATGGCCTGCGTGACTCAGCAGTGGATTGACGCAGGCGTTGTCGCCTTCCTCATCTTCATAAACACGGTCATTGGAGTCTCGCAAGGTAACATCAAGGACAACGAACTTGTTTCTTTGCCCAACATGCTGACATGCAACTGTGCATTTGTTGTTGGGGGAGTGCGTGCCCAGAGTACAAGTCCGAGAAGACGATGGAGGCATTGAAGAAGATGGCGTCTCCAACATCCCGTGCGTTTCGTGGCTCAGCAGAAGTCCCCATCGAGGTGGCCTCGAGCGAACTTGTGCCTGGCGACCTGGTCCTGCTGGCCCAGGGCGATCGCATCCCCGCCGGTAGCCACCCTCAAAGTCGTTTTATTCTTATTTACCATTAATTAGTTAATGTTTGTGAAACGTGAGGCAGACCTCAGGTTGGTGGAAGTGGTTGACCTCGAGTGCGATGAGGCACTACTAACTGGCGAGAGCATCCCCGTGGAAAAGACCGTTGACGCTTTGACTTCTGCTGAGGAGGCCGAAGTGCCACTGGGCGATCGCACCAACGTGGCCTTCATGAGCAGCACCGTGGCCAAGGTGATGACAAGAAGAAATAACATTATCCATCTTCGTCCCCTCTTGTTTTCCTCACTCACATTGTTTGTCATCACCACATGCAGGGCCGAGGCAAAGGCATCGTAGTCCACACGGGCCAGCGTACCGAGCTGGGCAAGATCGCGGACTCCATCAGTGCCCAGTCCAAGGACAAGACGCAGCTTGAGGTTCGCAACTTGGGTCTGCTGTTCATGTCATTTTCATGCGCAAACTGACGTTTATTATTATTATTATTCTTATTATTACAGAAGCGGATGACCTGGCTGGGCATCATCCTGGCCATCCTGGCCCTGATTGCTGTCGGCCTCGTCCTCATTGGTCTCTGGGCGTATGACACCCTCGAGATCTACCCTGACGGCCTTCAAGTCGCTGTGGCCACCGCTGTGGCCATCGTCCCCGAGGCACTGCTGCCGGTCATCACGCTCTGCCTCACACTCGGTACAGAGAGACACGTTTTACATCTTCCCGGGACAACATGTGGCCAACTTGACTTGTTTCTTTTGTTCTCAGGCGTTCGACGTATGGCCTTGAAGAAGGCGCTGGTGCGCAAGCTGGCCTCGCTCGAGCAGCTGGGCAACGTGTCCGACATTTGCTCGGACAAGACGGGCACGCTGACGCAGGGCAAGATGGTGGCCACGGACTTGTGGCTGGCCGCCCACACCGCCCATTACTTCTCCATCACCGGCAAGGGCTTCGAACCCTCGGGCTTCCTCATGCGCAAGGACCGACGCTTTGCGGATGAAGCGCTCATCCCTGACGATGACGATGACGACACCAAGGGCAAGGGCAAGGAGGTTGTCGACAGTGTCCACCAAGCCGACGACAAGGAGGACCTCGAGATGCAGGAGCTGCCTGCCGATGAAGTGGGGCGTCCTGTGACCGACTTTGACGAGCCCATCCGGATGGCGTTGCTCGTGTCGGCCCTGTGCAACAACTCGGGCATCACCCAGAAGGAGCGGGACAAGGACGAGACTTCTGGCCAGAGCTCGACCGGCCGCCACAAGAGCCGTCGCAGCCGTCGCCACAGGTGGATCCCTTCCTGGTGGCCTGGCCGCCGCGGCACGCCGAGGGACGAGGCCGCTGGTGAGGAGGCTCTCGACATGCTTGCCCACGAGGAGGGTAAGAAGCCTTCCTTCACCTTTTATTCGTTTAATTCTACATTTACTTTTTTTTCTTTTGATTTTTTTCCTTGAGGTGCGCTAAGACTGTCGTGTGGCCGGGGTGAGCAGAGGTGGAGTGGGCGCCCGTGGGCTCGCCGACCGAGGTGGCCCTCTACGTGATGGCCCGCAAGCTTGGTGCGTTGCGTCCCCTCGTGGTGTGCGCAGTTGTCGTCATCATCAATCTCACGCGCAGAGCTCTACGTCAGGAGTGGAGCGGAGTGGGGAAGAGATCACCAGCATTTGGGAGAAGCAGGCCGAGTACCCATTTGACTCCACCATCAAGCTCATGAGCGTCGTCCTTTTCAACAAAGGTGAGGGGGCAACCAACCACGTGCCCGTCTGCTCTTCTGCTGCTTACCTCTTCGACATGTGACACCACTGTGGCTGGTGTTTTGCGAACGCAGAGGAGGGGACCAGTTACATCTTCTCCAAGGGGGCACCCGAGCGTCTGCTGCCCAAGTGCACGCGCGTTCTAATGGCCAATGGCGAGGAAGCGGACTTTGATGGCGACTGTGCCGAGGAGATCAGGTACCCCTCTTGCCCTCTTTTTTTTTTTGTGACTTTAAGTTTTGTTTTTTCAAGTTTTAAATTCTCTTTTGCAGGGAGATGAACGAACTCATGGCCGAAGACGGCTTGCGCGTGCTGGCGCTCGCCTACGCTCGCCTGGGTGCAGATTTTGCGCCAGGTACATGTGCCCCCTTCTGGAGCTTTTCCTTGGCCTTGGGCGATGGCGATAACGGATCACTTACATGTTGTCCAAGGGCAGGCGTGAAGCGGGACAAGGTTGAAGAGGATCTGGTGTTCGTGGGGCTGGTGGGCATCAAGGATCCACCGCGCGATGGTGTCATCGAGTCGATCGAGACCTGCGCACGCGCCGGCATCGCCGTGCACATGCTCACAGGTAACCGTGTCGCAGTTCTCTCACTGCTGACCTGCTCGTGGCCCACACGCAGGCTCACAGACCAATCACGATCAATGCTGACTCTGCATTCTTGCCACACAGGTGATCATCCCTCCACGTCCACCGCCATCGCACGCCAGATTGGAATCATCGGCGCGACCGACAAGGCCGAGGCTGTGATGACTTCAACCCAATTCGACCAGCTCACGCCCGAGCAACTGGTATCGCATCACCAACACCAACTCACACTCCACCCACGTGCGCTCACACATACAAACACAAACACAACACCAGGCAAGCGCTCCAAGCCTGCCGCTCGTGATTGCGCGGTGCAGCCCGGAGAGCAAGGTCAAGATGGTGCAGGCGCTTCACGACCGCAACAAGATCGTGGCTATGACCGGGTATTTTCTCTCTTTTAACCATTCGAGATATTGGTGATTTACTGATTTCTTTTCTTTTTTGGGTCGTCCAGTGATGGCGTCAACGACTCGCCGGCGATCTCGGCAGCCGACGTGGGCATTTCGATGGGCATCAGCGGCAGTGACGTCACCAAGGAGGCGTCGGACATCATCCTCACGGACGATGACTTCTCCACAGTCGTGAGGTGCGTCCCCCCCCTCCCTTAGGCTGGTGTATCCGCGGCCGGTCCTGACCAACTCGGCGACTGGCGCGCTGTAGGGCGATCGAGGAGGGCAGGCGCATCTTTGCCAATATCCGCCGCTTCATCGTTCATCTTATGGCGGG
>NAVB01003188.1:0-10864 GCA_002179805.1 Acanthamoeba lenticulata | reverse complement strand
CCTGATACGCTTTACTTGGCCTTGCCCTGGGCGGCAACACCGGCGATGGCGGCGCGCACGGTTTCCTGATACAGCAGAGTAGAGCAAGAGACAAATTCTCAGCGCAAGAACCGCAAAGGAGAGAGACTTGGGGGAGGAAAAGGGGCACCTCGTCGGCGAGGTAGTAGTGCTTGATGGGCTTGAGGTCGGCATCAAGCTCGTAGACGAGCGGGATGGCGGTGGGGATGTTGAGCTCCGTGATCTCTGACTCGGGGACGTTATCCAGGTACTTGACGAGGGCCCTCAGGCTGTTGCCGTGAGCAGCGATGATGACGCGCTTGCCGGACTTGATGGCCGGGGCGATGGTATCGTGCCAGTAGGGCAAGAAGCGCTCGACGGTGTCGGCCAGCGACTCGGTCTTGGGCAGCAGGGCAGGATCCAGGTCGGCGTACCTCCTGTCCTTGCCTGTCCAGCAGCAGGAGAGGAAAAGCATTAGCGAGTGCAACGACAAGAACAAGCAGAGAATTCAATTGCTCTCCTTTTTTTTTTTTTTTTACACTGATTCCTCCAAAATTGGATGACCAACAGCTGGCCAAGACCGAGCACGGGGCGGCCTACGTGCAGCAACAGGCCGGCGTGACGGCCGACCTCCAGCGCCTGCTCACTGACTCAGACTACCCGGGCTTCTCGCTCCTCTGCGGCAGCGCTCTGCGCCTCCTGGCCTCAGTCGCGCGACAGCCATCGGCCGCCGCCGGCCCGGGCGCATTCTCCGCGCTGTTGCCCGTCGTCGAGCAACTCCTCGAGAGCCGTGACGAGTCGTGTGCGGTGCGTGCGCGCCCTTTGCCTCGCCACAACGTCGGCCAAGCGCAGGCTCGGGCTATGGGACTGACTCACACGGTTTCAACAGGAGGCCGCAATCACGTTCGTGGGCGCGCTGGGCAGCAGCCCGGCAGGCGCCGACGTGCTGCTGGGCCAGAGGCCTCTGCTCCGGAGCTGGTTCGAGCACATGACCTCGACCTCGGCCCTCCTCCGCCTCTCATGCCTCCACGCCTTTGCCGAGCTTCTCCAGTACTCCATTCATCATCATCATCATCATCATCTTCGGCTTCTTCATTGTTGTTCACATCATCGTGTTGTTGTTGTTGTTGTTGTTCAGGTGCCAGGACGAGGCCAAGACGCAGGCCGTCTTTGAAGTGGAGGACCGGGGCTGGGACGGGACGTCATCGGGCGAGGTGATGCGGGCCCTGATGCGCTTCATCGAGCAGCCCTTTGCGGACCTGCGCTACGCGGCCTTCCGGGTGATGCAGGCCCTCGGGCGACACGCGTGGGGCGTGCGAGCGCTGTTCGCCGCGCCCGGATTCCTCGAATTCCTCATCAACCGCACGACGGAGACGACCAAGGAGGGCCACGAGTGGAAGTACGCCATCATCGGCGCTGTGGCCGGGCCGCACGCGGTCGCCGCCAACAACGCGCGGGAAACGCTGGGCGAGGCCCGCTTCGAGCTCCTCACGGCCTACTTGGCCCAGGGCGTCCACTACGTGCGGGGCGAAATGGCCACCAAGATCGCCTCCAAGTCGGGCTAACGTCACTTCCTTCTTGGTCTACTTATTGTACAAACTTTAAATCGTATTTAAATTCAACAATCTCTTTTTTTATTTACAAAAACAGTTTTAAAAAAACAAAATTGGCTCAAAAGGCAGCGCCAGCTGTGGTCCGTCGTCGCTCGGGCTGGGCAGCGTTGACGGCCGCAGCGCAGGACGAAGCGGGCGTCGCCGCCTTGCTGAGGAGAGCAGTGGTGATGGTCCACGGGGCGCCGTGAGCCTTGGCCCATTTCAGGGCCTCGAGCTGCCGGGTGCCGAGGACGGCAGGCTGGACGCGCCACTCGTCCCACGGGGCGCCGTTGGCCCGCGCCCACTGGAGCACGGCCAGATGGCCGCCCTCGGCAGCGTGGACCAGCGTCTTCCAGTGCCACGGGCAGCCTTGCTCGCGCGCCCACTGGAGGACGTCGAGGTGGCCGCCCCGCGCGGCCGCGGCGCACGTCCACGCGTCCCACGGGCAGCCGTTGTCACGCGCCCATCGGAGGACGTCGAGATGGCCGGCGCCAGCGGCTGCGGTACAGGTGGAGTCGTCCCACGGGCAGCCGTTGTCGTAGGCCCAGCAGAGCACGTCGAGGTGCCCGCCGGCCGCGGCCCGCTCGCACGTCAGCGCGTTCCACGAGGCGCCGTTCTCGCGGGCCCACCGCAGGACGTCGAGATGGCCGCCCTCGGCGGCCGCGGCGGCCGTGCGCAGGGACCACGGGCAGCCCTCGGCTCGGGCCCACTGGAGCACGGCGAGGTGGCCGCCCCGCGCGGCCGCACTGCAGGTCGACTCGTCCCATTGGCACTCGTTGGCGTGCGCCCACTGGAGAACCTCGAGGTGGCCGCCGCTAGCCGCCGCGGCCGTCGTGGTGGCGTCCCATGGGCAGCCGTGGGCTTGAGCCCACTGGAGAACCTCGAGGTGGCCGCCTTGGGCCGCAGCGGCCGTCGTTGTGGTGTCCCACGGGCAGCCGGCCTCGCGGGCCCACTGCAGGACGTCGAGATGGCCTCCCATCGCGGCGGCGGAGCAAGTGGAGGTGTCCCATGGACAGCCGTTGCTGCGAGCCCACCGGAGAAGCTCAAGATGGCCGCCTCGGGCTGCAGCGGCCGTCGTGGTGACGTCCCACAGGCAGCCTGCCGCGCGGGCCCACTGGAGCACCGAGAGCCAGCCGAGGGCGGCCGCGCGGGAGGCAAAGTCGGGGCCGGGCCGAGCGGCGGCCAAGAGCGGCTGCGAGAAGTCGTTGTTGTTGGCGTGCGAGACGTGGAGCGCGAGGGCGTGCTGCCATTGACGGCAGACGGCGCGGCAGGACGGCAGGGCGAGTGAGTTCGTGTGGCTCAAAACAAGACCGACAAGTTCCACCATTAAATGGTCCTGCATTGTGGAGTTCTTCTTCAAGGTTCGGGGCACAAAGGTTCTTGTCCTGGAACTTCTTCCTCCTTCTTCTTCTGCTGGTAAACTTGTTCCCACCCGGGTGACAATCCTATTTCATCGGGGCCGAGTCACCAATGAGCCCTTGGCATTTCGTGCAGACATCCGAGCAGCAAACGGAATTTGCGTGAACGACGAGAAGCTTCCGTCCACCATTCGCTTGGCGGTGGGAGAGATCGTGCCTCTTCGACGAAGAGAAGGACGCCATCTGGGACCCGCAGACGACGGGCGATCTCCCGCGCCCGTGTACAGGACTGCCATTTAATCTCTATTCAGAGGCAAAAAACGGTTGAGGCTGCGATGTCTTTCTGCGTGGACTTCGGCTGTTGTTGTATTGCTTCAGCTGCCGGTGGCGATGCGGTACGCATACCACTGCCTGGCCGCGCGGGCGACAGCGCGCTCCATCCGGTCCGACCAGCCGTCCTCGGCGTCGCCGACGAATTCTCCTTCTCTTCCGCTCCTCGGGTGGGCCTGCCGCCACGCGCGGGCCTCCGGGTGATCGCGGGCCCAGGCCACGGCCTTGCTGGCCAGCTCGGCCGTCCACCGCTTGGCATACTGTCCGCCACAGTGCTCGCGGACCAGCGTCCGCAGGTTGTCCTCCACCACAAACGTGTCCACAAATTCCTCGACCATGGCTTGTTCCTCGTCCTCTTCCTCGTCGTCCTCGTCCAATTCTTCGTCCTCTTCATCATCATAACCTTCGTCTTCCTCATCATCGAGCATGGGCACCAGAATGTCGATGGCGAAGGAGGACAGGAAGGCAGAGTCGATGTCCGGGTTGGGTTGCACCGCAAGCCGCACATGAATCGGCGCCTCCTCAACGACGCACGTGACCGTCTTGGTCCAATTTCGTTCACGTTCCTCTTCTTCTTCCTTGGCCGCTTCGCAGCCTTCCAGGTCGCCCCAGATGTCGACCTCGCCCTGCAGGAGGCGCCGGTCAGCGCGCCAGTTGAAGAGGGAAGCGCCCGTGGCGGGCCCAAACGGGTTGATCTCCACGAGCTGCGCCGTGACGTCGCCGCCCACGGGGTCGCCCCACAGCACAAAGTCGGCCACGTAGGCCCGCGCGGGCCATCGCCCGCCGCCGGCTTCGGCGAGGCGCCGAGCGAGTCCGCCGCCCGGCCCGTGGGCAAAGAGGCGATGAATGGCGGCGGCCACGAGCTCGTGCCGGCCGTCCCAGGCCGGGTAGTGGCAGTACTCGTTGTATTGGGTGATGGCCACGATCCGGTCGTCCACCACGAACGTGCGAAACTCGCGGTCGAGCCGCATGTCGTCGCGCCACTCGCGAAGGACGAGGCACAGGTCCCACTTGGCAGCGGCGTCGGGGTCGGCGTCGGCGGTGTTGTCGACGTCGCCGCGCGGGGCGTGGACTAGGGCATGGCGCACGCTGCTGTGAATCCGCTCGCTGCGGAGGAGCAGATCCAGCGCCGCCCGGCCCGAGGGCACCTTCATCAGGCGCAGCGACGCGGCAAACAGCGCGCGGACGCGATCGTTGAGCGTGCGACCGCCAGATTCGGTGGCGGCCAGCTCCTCGCGCACGATGGGCTCGGCCTGTGGATGCTCGGTCCACCCACGGCCCACGTCCTTGGGGCTCTGGGTCGAGAGCCGCACGAACACGCCACCGTCTTGAAAATCGCTGTCGATGACCTTCTGGATTTGGTCCTCGAGCTCCCGGATGATGGTCGCTCGGCGCGTGGTGTTGCGTTGGGGGTCGTCCTCCTCCTCGTTGTCGTTGTCAAGGTCGCGCTTTCGGCGCTTGTGCTCGCGCGACAAGGCGCGAGCTTGGTCAACGGTCAAGGGCACGAAGCGGGTGCGCATGGTGTAGTCGGCCAGCGGCGCGTACCATCCCTGGATGTCGAACGCGGCCAAGTAGGCAAACTTGTCGGCAGAGTGCGGCACCAGCGTGAAAGGGTTCAGTTCGGCGGCAGAATGCGGTCGCGTCACGGCGTCCATGTTGTGCTTGCCTGCTGGTCGTCCGGTTTTGCAAAAGAAGTTAAAAACAAAGTCGGGAGTGCCAGTTGGTTTTTTCGCTCAAGTTTGGTTTCCACTCCTTTTCTGCGACCTGAGCTCAGTCCTTCCAGCGCCGCTCATCAACTGAAGTGCAAGGTCCTTGTTCCAACATGGGGACAAGCGTGGAGACCACTTCCAGTAACGGTAGGTGCCTCAGTGCCATTTGCCCTCGGCCAATTTTCAGAACAACCAACAAAAAACTCAACTTGTTATCGGGCAGCAGCAGAAGATGGCGGCAAGTGGTGAAGGTACAGTCGACCTGAAGGCCAATGTGGAACGATTCATGGGCTTCGCGGACGTTTACGATGCAGCGCGCCCGGCGCCTCCCGCCGAGTTGATGACTCTCCTCCTGCGCTACGTGGGGTCCTCCCGCGCCTCCTGCGTGGTCGACGTTGGCTGCGGCACTGGTGCGCTTCCCACCAAGAAGGCCTCTTTCATGTCGCCCTCTCTGACCAGGTCGCCGTCGGTGGCAGGCTTGTCCACCTGGGTGTGGCACGACAAGGCCGAGCAGGTCGTGGGCGTCGAGCCCAGCGCGGACATGCTCGCGCAAGCCGAGAGGCGTCGAGCCAAATTCCCCGACGGCGCCCCCAACGTGCGCTTCGTCCAGGCGCTCTCCACCGTCACAGGCCTTCCCGACGCCTCTGTCGGTCTCTCTCCCTTCACCTTCGCACCCATTCCTGCTATTTCCGTTGTTGGGCCAATCAGCGCACAGAACCCGAGCTTTAACGTCATCCCCCAACCTACCAATCAACGCAACAACAGACATTGTGACGGTCTCGCAGGCGCTCCACTGGATGGACCCGACGCCCACCTTTGCCGAGGCCGTGCGCATCCTGCGTCCAGGTGGCCTGTTTGTTGGTACGATTCGTTCTTCTTCTTGTGTCTCGGCCATCGTGCTGTTGGCCGATTGCCAATCAACAACGCGACGTCGATCCACACAGCGTACGACTGCGACTGGCCGCCGTCGGTGGGCTCGTGGGAAGCCGAGAAGCGCTACACGGAGTGGCTTAAGGAGGTCAAGGTGGTCGGCCGCAAGATGGATCTCTACCGCGACGTCAAGAAGTGGGAGAAGGAGGAGCACCTCGACCGGATGGCCGCCAGCGGCGTCTTCCGCTACGTCAAGGAGCTCGTCGTCCACAGCGACATCGAGACGGGCAACGCCAAGCGCCTGCTCGATCTGGCTCTCAGCCAGGGCCACGTCGCCTCTGTGCGCAAGGCCGGCGTGAGCGACGACGAGCTCGGCATCCCGGCCCTCCTGGCCCAGTTCACCGCGTGGCTCGGCACTGAGCAGCGCCCGTGGGTCTGGGGCTATCGCGTCCGTCTCGGCGTCAAATGATGTATTCCCTTTTTTCTTTTGATTTATTAAAAATTACGGAATCGTTTCTGGAAATTTTTCAATTTCCTTCCAAATTGCCACGCCGTGGTGACGCGGGCTTGGCGGCGAGAGACGAGAGCGACAAGACGAAGGAGCTGGATTGAGTTGTGCATCAACAAACAACAGAATACAAGAAGAAGGATCGATTAGACACGAAAATAGAGGAATCACCACAAAACAAGAAGAGAAAGATCATGACAGAATCGCAGCAGCTACAGATTTGGGTGACGACGCCTGATGAAAAGATTATGGAGTTCACACTTGACTCCAATGAGCCTGTTGAACACCTCAAAGCCCTGCTGGAAGTCGAGGTACGTGCGTGTGTTTGGCCACAACCACTTCCGCCATCTCACCCTTTGCCTCCGTGTGTGCACCCACCAGACGGGCATCGTAGTGAAGGATCAGCAGCTGATCTACGATGCACGCGAGCTGCAAGACTCAAAGAAGCTCTCTGGTACGGCTCGGCTGTTGCACATGCCACCATCGTCCTGGTCATACGACCACCGATGTTGACTCGTCTTTGTCTTCCTGCAGAGTGTGGCGTGACCTCTGGCTCGATGCTGTTCGTGACCAAACGTGAGCCCGTCCGCCCTGGTGGAGCTGCCGCCCCTAACGCTGGCGGTGGTGGCGGACAGCAGTACGCGCACACCTCCAATTCTTCCTCCTTTTTTGTTTTTGTTTATTTTTGTTTATTTTAATTGACCAAACAACTGATCGTCCTCTTCGTCATCGGCAGACTCGACCTAAGCAATGCGGCGCAGGTGCAGCAGTACTTCCGCAGTAATCCCGACGCCATGACGCAGCTGCTCCACGTAAGGACTCCTCTCCACTCTCATCGTTGTTGTCGTCTTGCTCACCTAGACCATCATCCTTAGAACAACCCGACCATGGCAGAGGCCGTGCTGAGCGATGATCTAACGGCCTTGAGCAAGCTGCTGGCCGAGCAGCTGCAACGCCGACGCCAGGCCGAGCTCGAACAGGCCCGACGCATCGTACTGCGTGCCCCACTCTCGAGTGAACTGGACGCGGACGTGGTGGCTGACATGATGCCTTTTGGTGATGAAAAACAGCAACAACTGAACGACGATCCGTTCAACCTGGAGGCCCAGCGCGCCATCGAGGAGGAGATCATGAAGGAGAACATCCGTGAGAACATGGAGATCGCCCTCGAGCACAACCCCGAGGCCTTTGGGCGGGTACTTTGCTCCTTCTTCCTCTTCAGCCCAATTCTTCCTGTGTTAATCATTTAGTTGTATTTATTTTACAAAAGGTGGTGATGTTGTACATCGACTGTGAAGTCAACAAGACGCCGCTCAAGGCCTTTGTCGACAGCGGAGCCCAGATGACGATCATCTCCCTCGAGGCCGCCCAGAAGTGCGGGTACGTCGCACTCGTGCTCTTGGTCACGTGACGTTATTCATGCCTGTTTTATTGACGCTTTCGGGGGACGTTGCCCAGGCTGAGCCGATTGATCGACAACCGATGGTCGGGCATCGCCAAGGGCGTCGGCACGGCGCGCATCGTGGGACGCATTCACGTGGCGCCCCTCAAGGTGCGCAGTGAATTTTCAATTGTTGCGGAGTGACTCGAGTCACTCACATCACCCGCGTACTGCGTCAGATCGGAAACTCGTTCTTCAGCTCGTCGTTCACGGTGCTGGAGAACAACGGCGGCGTCGACCTCCTCCTTGGCCTCGACATGCTGCGCAAGCACCAGTGCGTGATCGATCTCAAGGACACCGTGCTCCGGATCGGCGACGAAGTGGTCCCCTTCTTGAGCGAGAAGGACATCCCCAAGTACGCCATCTTTCCCTCTTTCTCATCATGAGGATGACGTCACCTCCTGGTTCTGATTGGTCAACGTGTATCATCATGCAGGTCTGAGCTGTTTGACTCGGAGCACGCCGAGACGCGAAGTCCCGCCCCGAGCCCCTCCCTGGTGCCCGCGCCTGCGCAGACAGTGCCGCGGCCGACGACGACGGCGACGACAACGACGTCGACGCCCCTCATTCCAGGCCTGCCGACGATCGTCCCGACCGGGGGAGCGCAGCCCGTGCGAGCTCCGGCGGCGGCCGCCACTGGCACGGCTGCCGCCTCTGGCGGCGCGTTTCCCGAGGCCAATGTGCAGACGCTGGTGTCGACGCTGGGCGTGACGCGAGAGGAGGCCATCGCTGCGCTTCGAGCCTACGGGGGCAATGTGGACCTAGCCGCCTCGGCCCTGGTCCAAAGCCGCTTTGGGTTCTGAGGCTCTGTTAGTGGGCTTTTGTCCCAAAAGTGTGACAATGTGAATCAAGACTTGGTTGCGGTGTAGTTCTTGGCTATCTTGACACCCACGAACACAGCTGGCGTATGTTTGGCCCTTGTGTGGCCAGTTTTTACCCGGATCTATGGGGTGCTGAAATCGTGCGAGATTTATTCTTCTTGGCCTCTTCATCATTCAGCTTCCTGGCCGTGCCTGGGAAGCCAACAGGCAATCGACTTGGTTGACGCGTGTGACCGCAGTCTCCACATACAGAAAAAAATGGATTTATTTGAACAATCGAAGAAGTCGTCGATTAAGGATCTGAAAAAGGCCTTGAAAGCTGCGGGCAAAGATGGACTCAAGAAGACGAACGCGCAGGGACAAACCCTTCTTCACACCGCAGCCGAGGGGGGCAACCACGAAGCTCTCAAGCTGTTTCTGACAAAGTACAAGCTGAGCCACTTCATCAATATCAAAGATGGAAACGGTGGCTGGACGCCCCTGCACTACGCCACCGAAGGTGGCCATCTCGAATGCGTTGACATCCTCCTGGCGCACGGGGCAGGTGCCTTACCACCTCTTGTGGAACCCTCTACTTTTTATTATTTATTCAAGATTTATTGTTTTTTCAATCTGAACTGATTTGTTATTTGGGTCAGATGTAACGGCCGCGGCGAGAGACGGCGACACACCACTGCACTACTTGGTGCGGGCTAAGACCAGCCCCGCAGACGCGACCCGCTTCTACAAGATCCTGAGGACCCTCCTGGCTGTGCGGGGGCTCGACGTCGGCGCGCGCAACGTCAACGGCGAGTCGGCCCTTCACCTGGCGGCTATGGGTGGCCGCGAAGAGGTGGTCAGCCTGCTCCTAAACTGCAACGCTGAGATCGACTGCAAGTCCAGAATCGCCGAGACGCCTCTGCACTACGCCGCCCGTTTCGGACACGTCGACGTGGTCAAGCTCCTGCTCGACCGGTACGTGATCTGCGCCTCTGTTGTTGACGACCGCGGCCGTGGGCTGACGACTGCTGAGGTGGACGGATGCACCACCAGAAACGCGGACCCGACGATGGTCGGCAACAACGGCACGCCGCTCGACGTGGCCACCACGCACCAGCGGGCCGCCGTCATCGACGCGCTCGCCGCCGGTACCGCCGCCCACTTTGGCCAAGCCTCTTGTGCCGCGTGTGTTAGTGTGTGGTACTGATGGGCGGAGAGCAGCGCAAGCCAAACACAGGAAGCACTCTTCGCCGTCGCCGTCATCATCAACCCGGACAGGCACTGCGGAGCATCTTGCCGTGCCTTCGCCCGCCTCCTTCAACGCCCACTCGGCGCCATTGCCAGGTACGGGCGCCTCTACGCCTCTTTGCGTAGTCCTCGGCGCAATCACTCACTTGTTGTTGTCGACACATTGGCAGCCGTGTCGCAAATGTCGCCAAAGCCGCTGCCGCAGGTGCCGCGCTCGACCTCCTTCGAGAGCGGCAATGGCCACGTTCACGCAAAGCTGCCGTCCAATCACAACCTTCTCCGACTGTGCCGGGTGACGATCCCTGGCGCTCATGGTTCATCGTCTTCTTCTTTGCCGCCACCGCCATCGTCGTCCGGCCTAGCTTCGTTCCTGGCGCAGGTCGACGGCGCGCTGGCCGTCCGGAGCCAGCGGGGCAACCTTACCTACGACTTTGCCTACGAGCGTGACATCCTCGCCCACGTAGAGCAGGAGCGCGCCGCCGTCCGCTCCTCCCACGAGCGACGCCGGCCCTCCCTCTCTTCGCCCGCACCCTCGCCATCTTCATCCTCTTCGTCCTCTTCATTGCCGTCGACCCCTTCGCCAGCATCGCCCTACACGCCCGCGACAGGGCCCGCCTTTGGCGCGGCCGGCGTCGGCCCCGTCGGCCCGTTCCCAATGCAACCGCAGCCGCAGCCGATGATGGGCTACCCCCAGCAACCGTACCCCCAGCAGCTGCCGTTCAATGGCTCGCCGTTCGTCAATGGACCCGCCCACGCGGGCGTGCCGCCGCCCCACTCGGCGGGCCCGGTCATGATGGGCGGAGGACAGCCGCAGCAGCTACAGCAATCACAGCTGCCGCCGAACGTGCGCAACCGGATCGAGCACGCGATGCACCAGGCCAAGCCCAAGTCCGGCAGCATGGGCGACCTCGCCTCCGCCGTACGCACCGGGGAGATTGGCGCCGTGCGGGGCCCGCGCGGCGGCGTAGCCGTGCTGCCCCAGCCTCCCGGCGGCAATGGCGCCGGTGGAGG